>CM061553.1:65414771-65679771 GCA_030864225.1 Capsicum baccatum var. pendulum | reverse complement strand
ATATCTTCTATAGACGTATATATTTACCATATACAAGTGTATATGTTTTATAAATTAGTATATAACTATATATATATATATACATATATATATATACATAGTATATACATATATATTGTAGTATATATTTTATTTAAAGTAGTACCTATATATTGATTTAAAATGAATTTCTAGTTTAAATTAGAAACTTACATTTAATATATTATTAATTAACTAGCATATATATATATATATATATATATATATATATATATATATATTATTGTATTTACTTTATTTAAAGTAGTACATATATATTTAATGGTGCGTATATATGTGTTTATATCTTCTATAGACTTATATCTTTAATGTATACAGGTGTATATGTTTTATAAATTAGTATATAAGTATATATATATATATATATATATATATATATATATTGTAGTATATACTTTATTTAAAGTAGTTCATATTATTGAATGGTGCGTATATATGTGTATATATCTTCTATAGACGTATATCTTTAATGTATACAAGTGTATATATTTTATAAATTAGGGTGGGTTTTTATTTTTTTACTATTGGGCCCGGCCTGTCTAGTGCCAAAACCGGCCCTTAACCAGCCCTCAACCCGGTTAAAATAGAAGGATCGATTTCGTGTTGGCCCGGCCCGGCCCGTTTGACATTCCTAATGAAAAGTTCAAAGCAAAATTTACTTATTCAGATGCAATTAGTCTTTGCTTGTAAATCACACACGTATCCATATATTTTTTTGATCTAATAGTCATTCCCTATTCATGTGGCAGAATGTTGGTATCTGGTGATAAAATGTAAATAAACAATAGAGGAAAGAAAAAGAAGGAAAAATAAATGTGTCTTTATTTTATAAAAGGAGTGTTTTCCCACGTTGGTGGGAGAAAGGAATATCTTTTTTCTTAAAAATAAAAGCATACCTCCTAATTGTTAGTAAGCCAAGAAGAAGACAAGTCTAGCACCATCGCTGTCGCTTACTCGGCTCGGGTTCAGCTTTGACTTTGGATTTGAATTTGTCAAATGATCGAGAGACTATCTTTTTGGACAAATTCATTTGAAACTTAAGTGTTAAAAAAATGATGTAAAATTTTTTCTTCATTTGCGGACGCATACGAGCAGGTGTGTACGCATATCAAAATGCACATTGAAGGAGCGTGATCCTTCAATTCACTATTTGAAGATAAAAAGGTTGATGTGCGTGCACATTTAACCATTTGTGGATGCATATGGCTCCGCAGTTGCCAATGCATATTAATGTCAACTTTTTATTTTGAACAAAAGCGACATGTGGGCGCATTTCACCGGACACACGTGGCCGTATGTGGACCCATCATTTTAAAAAAGTGCAACTCTTCACGAACCATTGCCTTTTTCTAAAACAACACCTTTTGGCTATAAATATCTACTTTTTGCTCATGTATTCGCATGAAATTTTCAAGTGAAAAACTCTTCTTTCTTGCAAAAACTCTAGTGAGATTTGCAACCATTGAGTGTGTTCGAAATTCAGCGAATTTGAGATATCGCTATTCGGTTAAAGTAAATCATTTGATCCTGGGAGAATATATTCCATAACTTCGGATACTTGCGGAAAATAATTTCCTTAACGACACACTATATATTCAGTGAACTTGATTCTTAATTCTATGTTCATCTCTTTCTTTTTTATTATTACTATTTTTCAAAAAATTATTTGAACTTTTTTGTTGTTCTTACACTTCTTGTTGAAGTTTATATTTTAAGTATAGATTTTATACTTGAAATATCACAATATAGGTATGATTTGTACTTGTTTTTAAATCTACCTCTCTTAGGGTGATCAAGAAGTAATAATTTAGCTTAACTAAAGAAAGAATATGAGGTTGCTGATGTGGCATGCTTCTAAATCCAGTATTCACTTTTATCTTTTTTCTGGTATTTTTGAGCTTTTTCTACATTTTTTTTAAATTTTCTATTTTTTTCTTAATTAATAAATCCATTAATTGTCATTTACTGTTACAACTCACACATAGCATCAGAGACAATAACCCTTGCCGTTACAAAAATGCCCTTCGATTTTCCCTTCTTCCGTCTTCAACCGCTGCTAACCCTTTTTCTCAAACCAACTAAAAGACTCAAATGGCCGAATGAAGAAATTTGATTGTTGAGCGAGTCAACCTTCTCCGGCAGTAATACACCCTCTTATTTTAAGTTATTTGTTATGTTTTGTTTTCTGAGAATCAAAGTATGTTAATTTTGACCCTTTTTTTTATTATATCAACATATGTTAATTTTGACCCTTTTTTTATTATATCGATATGAGAAAAATTATATGGAGTAATATTTGTTATGTTTTATTTTCTGAGAAGCAAAGTATGTTAATTTTGACTTTTTTTATTATATCGATATGATAAAAATTATAATTTTTGTTATGTTTTGTTTTCTGAGAATCAAAGTATGTTAATTTTGACTGTTTTTTTTGTTATATTGATATGAAAAAAATTGTAATTTATAGTACTTTTAATAGTATTCTATCTTTAGCTATTGAAAGTCACAGTTGTTGGAGATTTCAAAGTGAGGCTCATAGGGTCAAAAGATTTTTTCATTCCTTCTCCTCTATCACTGCATGTGTTTAATTAACTAAAATGTTTAGTCAAGAGTTCTTGAATGTTTGGCTCCCTTTACAGATTCATTTATTATTTTGTGTCAATTTGATAGTATTCAACGGTATTAAGAGGAATCGAATGTTAATAAAGGGGATTTGGACAAATTTCTTCACTCGACAGAAGATAAGGGACAAGCATTATATTCTCCGTGGAAGACTATGGATTCATTCAATGTACTCCTCACTCCAAGGTAGATCTCATCATTTTCTTTTTGAGATTCTTAGGTTTTGCTTCATGTTATATCTTTATAAAACTAGACCACCTGCTTCAATAGAATAATAGTAGTTAAATTGGATTCTTGGAAACCATCGAAGATACGACGGATGTATATATTTTTGAACAAAAATGTCGTTTTGATATCACTTTTTTTTTACTAAGAAGATTATAATATTATAATGTTTTAGCTGGACAAATATGGCATTGTGGAGAAGGACACTGCCTCCAGATTAGAATGAACAAATTGTATTAGAAAAGTAGAAAAAGGATAAAAAGCTTGCTTTACCGAAGACACTGCATCCTACTTGGTTTTTGAGGATGTACAAATGTCCAAAGTCTATTCTGCAGAACTACCTATCAATGTAAGTTTTCTCTGTTACGTTGTGGTGCTATTGTGATGTTGAGATTTAGTCAATTAGTATTTTTAATCTGTAAAAATATAATGGGAGCTTTAATTTAGGAGGGAAAGTATTTCTAAAGGTATGGCTACAACAACTTTTACCCAATTGTCTAGAAATGCAGCAATTCTGGGAATAGGACAACTTCTCAATCAACAACTCTTGAAAAATCTTAGCATGACAACTCTAAGAATAATGGTTTCATTGCAGCCACGAAGGGTGAAACATCCAGTGTTATTGTCTATGGAGTTGCGTAGTGTGCTGAAACCATCACAAAAATGGTTGCCAAAATAGTTTGATAGCTACATACATAATAAAATATAGAAATCAAACAAGTTCATGAAAGTTGGAGCGAAAAGTGGAATCCAATCACAACTTTGTAGATTTCTACTCAAGAGAAAGAATGCCTTGAAAAAGAAAATAATTTGTTCGTAATGTTCTACATATTAGTTTCTTTTCTTATATATGTACTTTCTTTTGTGTGATAAATTTAGTTATTCACCTGCATAGAGCCTGTTTGGATTCTGTATTAGGTTCTTTTAAACCAAAATAACTTTTAAACACTATTTTAATGTTTGGGTAAGATTAAAGCATTTGATTCAAAATTCATACATTGGAATTCCTAACTTATGGCTTTTGACTTATAAGTCAAAAGCTAAAACCTCATCAAAACAGGCTCATAGAGTATGAAAGATTGTTATTGATTTTGATGTTCTCTTTGGTATGAACTTAAAGTTTTCATATAATTTTGTATCTTTTTGCTCTCTCAAGCATGTTTGCAATTATTATGAGTTCGCTCTATTTGAGTTTTAAAATTGAATGTTTGAATAAAGTTTGTTATGAATGTATAATGGTTCATTTGAAATCCCTTTCTTCCATTTCTTTTCTGAAATTTGATTGTTAGAGATTCGATGGAGATGAAAGTCTCCACAATTCTTTTCCAGAAACTTGTGTCACCAAAAGGTGATACTTGAGAAAGAAGACAGAGAAAAACAAATTTTCATTTGCCTCTAATCAGAAAAAAAAATCCCCCAAAAGAACCTTTAAATATATCACTCACCTATCCCCGTATGGGCACCTTCAATCTCGCTTAAATATTTAGATACAGTTTTTTTAATTTCATTCCCTTTTCTTAAACAATTGCTTGTCACCCTTTTTGAGATGGACAATTTATTCTCGTTCGAGTTCACAAATCCTGTCATGGTGACGAAAGAAGGAAAGGTGACTTGGATTTATCCTCTCAAATGATTGGCTCATCGTAAGCTTCAAAAACTCCATTTTAGGTACTTATTTATCTTTATTTAATTGTGTTCTTCCATCAAAAAATTTCAGTATTCAAATTTCTATTTTAAACCGCCCACAGGGTTACATATAGCGCGTTGCATGCACTTTCAATAAATATTTCACACTTTTTATCAATGAGAAAAGAGGAGGTACTGATCTCACCATCATAAATTCCTCTAAGATCACATCTTCGAATGAACGTCTCTGAAAACCCAAGCATATTTAATCATCATTTTCCAATGGAAGATTCCTCCAATTTTGTCTTTGCCCATGTTGTTCGCGCTCCTGAAGATCCCATCTAATGGGTTACAGTTGCTTCTAACAAAGATACCAGCCCACTGAAAGTGAATTTGGGTCTTGGCGCATATCGAACTAAGGAAGGAAAACCCCTTGTTCTTAATGTGGTGAGATAAGCTGAACAATGCTTGTCCACGACACGTCTCAAGTGAAGGAATATCTCCTAATTACTGGACTAGCAGATTTTAACAAACTGAGTGCCAAGCTTATATTTGGTGCTGCCAGCCATGCCATTCAAAAGATAAAGTGACCACTATTCTGTACTTGTTGGGACTTTATGGAGAGTGTATTGGTGCCCTAAGCGTGTTTGCGAAGATAGTAATATTGCAAGTAAGGTCGAAAGCCAGCTAAAGTTGGTTATAAGGCCAATGTACTCAAATCCACCAATTCATGGTGTATCTATTGTTGCTACTATACTCAAGGATGGACAAATGTATGATGAATGGATAGTTGAGCTGAAAGCAATGGCTGACCAAATTATTAGCATGCGCAGGCCAGAAACTCTTTGATACCATGCAAGCTTGAGGTACACAGAGTAACAGCTTCAAGCAAACTGGCATGTTTATTTTCACGAGATCGAATGCCGAGCAATTTTTCTTCATGATTAGGGAGTATCATATTACATAACGTCTGATGGGAGAATTAGCGTGACAGGTCTTAGTTCTTGGACAGTTCCTCATCTCACTGATACCATGCGTACTGTTGTTACTAGGAGGGTCTAGATCAGTTGCATTTAGAAATTTTATGGAGATGTTAAATTTCTTGTCCTTGATCATCTCATAATCCTTTGATGTTAGATAAGACTAATGTGACTATGTAGACATAATATTTAGATGTCAGGTTTGGAAATCTCATAATAAAAAGATTTAATGAAATCTTTATCAGTCGGGAAGAAACAGTGTTTAACTTTTTCCTTTATGAAATAAAAATCTATGATGTGGGGGATCGTTGGGTTCATAGTAGATGAAAGAAGTGTGAATGGAAAAATGAAAAGTAAAAGGGTGGAGGAAAGGAGACACTAAAAATGGAAAGTGTACTCCCAAATTGGCAAATTTACTCTTTCTGCCACATTGGTGAAAGAAGAGAACTTGAAAGTGTTTATATTGTGAAACACTAACTCCACATGGATAGTGAGGCAAGAACTAGATGATGCCTCGCGCTGTCGTCGTCTCTCGCTCGCTTGATTTTGAATTCGGATTTGTTAAATGATCGATCGATGATACTCCATTTATATGCATTTTTGGTAATGATTTTTTGAATTGATGTGTTATTTCAGTGAACGTTGAACAGATGCACTGTTATAGTAAACAGATGCACTGTTCCAATGAATAGATGCACTGTTACAGTAAACAGATGCACTGTTACAGTAATAGATACATTGTTCCAGTGAACTGGTGCACTGTTTCGTGAAATGGTGTAATGTTTCAGCAAAAATATTGCACTGTTTTAAGGAAACAACAGCCATGCAATTTCAGAATAGTCACACCTCTAAGTTGAACCAATGCCACCTTTTCAAACAGGCATGTTATGGCTATAAAAACCTGTTTTCTTCCACAGGTTTGATGCAATAAAATTTTCAGAATAAAAACTCTCTTGTTTTCTTTACAAATATTCTGTGTGATCAATCAAAGCATTTTGTGCATTCGAAGAATCCGTCTATTTGAGGTACTGCTATAGTCAGATTGAAGGCCATTTTATCCTGGGAGGAAAAATTCCACAACCTCGGGTACAGTGAGGGTAATTATTTCCTTAAGGGAATTTCGTGAATTCGGACGACTTGGCCTATTCAATTTCTGCTTCATCTTATTTTTCCTGAAAAATAAATACACCTCGTGGAAATGTTATTTTGATCTTGTGTTGAGCGTATTTGATACTTCATTGTGTTCTTGTTTATACTTGAACTCTAGTTGAAGTTATTTTTGTGATATACAAATTCTGCATACCCGGCCATATTATGGGAAATAACAATCTTAAGGAAATAATCTACAGAATCTGTATTGCTTATTTTTGGAGATTAAAGCTTAAGCTTTCTAATCCGCTTAAATTTAACTAGTGATTAGAAGACATAAAATCTTCATCACAAGTTAAGGTTCACTCGATTGACGATTCGAAGTAGTAAAAACTTCATCGTTAACTAGAAACAAGAAGAAGAGTTTCAAGTTATTTAACTTTATAAATAGTATTCTGAAAAATTACTAAGTTTTTTGTCTTGTGTTGATAGGAAAAATAACAATTGAAAGTTAAATGCATGATGTGGCTATGACTGTGGGGGCGAACAATATTGCTTCATCAAGCCGCACAAATGCTCCGCCAACAATGGCACCAGCGGAGAAGCCTAGAAAATTTTCGGGCATTGACTTCAAGCGGTGGCAGTAAAAGATGGTCTTTTACCTCACCACTTTATGTCTGCAATGGTTCACTAGCGAAGACGCTCCTGAGGTGCCCGAAGGAACCTCGGAGAAAGACCACTTCGTTATTGTAGAAGCTTGAAAATATTCAAACTTCTTTTGCAGGAATTATATTCTGAGTGGTCTCCAAGACGACCTATACATATTTATAGTGGAACCAAGACATCAAAAGAACTGTGGGGGGCACTTGAACGGAAATATAAGATGGAGGATGCAGAAATTAAGAAATTTCTTGTTGCACGGTTTCTGGACTTCAAAATGATAGATATCAAATCTGTTGTCTCTCAAGTATAGGAGTTGCAAGTCATCATAAATGATCTCCTAGCAGAAGATTTAATTGTGAATGATGTTTTCCAAGTAGCAGCGATAGTTGAGAAGCTACCACCTTTGTGGAAAGAATTCAAAAACTACTTAAATCATAAGCGCAAGGAGATGACTGTTGAACATCTTATTGTCCGACTTCGTATTGAAGAGGACAATAAAGATGCCAAAAGAAGGTCAAAGAGGAATTCTACATTTAATGGAGCACATATTGTAGAAGATGACCAAAACAATTTGAAGAAAAGAAAGAAAGTTGAACATGGAAGCAATCAACCCAAGAAAAAGTTCAAGGGAAAATGCTTTAATTATGGCAAAATTGGCCACAAGTCTACAGATTGTTGAGCCCCGAAGAAAGTCAAGAAAATAGATCAAGAAAATATGATTGAATCCAACAAAGAATGCGATGATTTGTGTGCTATATTCTCAGAATGTAACTTGGTGGGGAATCCTCGCAAATGGTGGATGGATTATGGTGCCACCCGCCATGTATGTGCCAACAAGGAGTTGTTTTCGTCATTTGCTCCGGCTCAAGTAGAAGAGATGATCTACATGGCTAACTCCGCTACTGCTAAGGTGGAGGAAACAGGAAAAATTTATTTAAAGATGACTTCCGGCAAGGTCTTGACACTGAACAATGTGTTATATGTTCCGGAGTTACGTAGGAACTTAATTTCTATTTCACTCCTAGATAAGAACGGATTCAAAAGTGTAATCATTTCTAGAAAAATTGCAATTAGCAAAGGAGAAATGTATGTAGGGAAAGGCTATCTGACCGAAGGCCTTTATAAGATGAATGTAATGACTGTTGAAATAAATAAAAGTTCAAATTCTTTTTATTTGCTTGAGTCTTATGATTTGTGGCATGAACGTTTAGGCCATGTTAATTACAAAACATTACAAAAACTGATTAACTTAGAATTTTTGCCAAACTTTGAGTGCAATAAATCAAAGTGTCAAACGTGTGTGGAATCGAAGTACGCAAAGCATCCTATAAGTCCGTTGAAAGGAATTTCAATCCCTTAGACTTAATACACACTGACACTTGTGATATTAAGTCAACATCATCACGTGGTAGGAAAAAGTATTTCATAACTTTTATTGACGATTGCACTATATATTGTTATGTCTACTTGCTAAATAGTAAGGATAAAGCAATAGATGCATTTAGGCAATATAAAACTAAAGTTAAAATCAGTTAGACAAAAAGATCAAAATGATAAGAAGTGATAGGGGCAGAGAATTTGAATCTCCCTTTGCGCAAATATGTGTAGAGAATGGAATAATCCATCAAACTACGGCCCCATATTCACCTCAATCTAATGAAATTGTGGAAAGGAAAAACCAAACTTTAAAGGAAATGATGAATGCCTTACTTATAAGTTCTGGTTTATCGTAAAACTTATGGGGGAAGGCTATCCTTACGGCTACTCGTATACTCAACAGAGTTCCCTATAGTAAGACACAATCAATTCCTTACGAAAAATGGAAAGGAAGGAAACCCAACTTGAAATATTTCAAAGTGTGGGGGTGTCTAGAGAAGGTTCAAGTTTCTATACCTAAAAGGGTTAAGATAGGACCTAAAACAGTGGACTGCATCTTCATAGGATACGTGAAAATTAGTAAAGCATGTCGATTTTTGGTTCATAAATCTGAACATCCGGATATTAATGAAAACACAATAATTGAATCAGACAATGCTGAATTCTTTGAAAACATTTACCCGTATAAAATTAGACATGAACAGTCTAGTGGAGGATCTAAACGACCTCGAGATGAACCAAGTGAGAATGTACATAATAAAGAAAATCCAAGACGTAGTACACGTCAAAGAACGCCAACTTCGTTTAGATTGAATTCTGTAACATTTCTCTTAGAAAATGAGCCTCAAGCGTTTAGAAAAGTGATGTCGTCGTCAGACTCATCTTTTTGGAAAGAGGCAGTTAATAGTGAGATAGATTCAATCTTAAGCAACCATACATGGGAATTGGTTGACCTTCCTCCCGAAAATAAACCTTTAGGTTCTAAATAGATCTTCAAAAGGAAAATGAAGGCAGATGATACTATTGATAAATACAAGGTAAAACTTGTACTAAAAGGTTTCAAACAGAAGGAAGGCCTTGATTACTTTGATACATACTCGCCAGTAACAAGGATAACCTCGATTCGAATGTTAATTATCTTGGCGGCGGTATATGATCTTCAAATCCATCAAATGGATGTGAAGACCGCATTCCTAAATGGACACTTGGAGGAAGAAATATACATGGAACAACCTAAGGGTTTTGTGGTTCCAGGAAAAGAAAATAAGGTGTGTAAACTTGTTAAGTCACTTTATGGACTAAAATAAGCACCTAAGCAATGGCATGCAAAGTTTGACCAAACCATGTTGGCAAACGGATTCAAGATAAATGAATGTGATAAATGTGTTTACATTAAAGACACTCTAAATCACCAAGTCATTGTTTGTTTATATGTGGATGATATGTTAATCATCAGTAGAGACATTTCTGACATAAATGCAATGAAACGAATACTCGAAAGCAAGTTTGATATGAAAGACCTTGGAGTTGCAGATGTGATCTTAGGTATAAGAATCCATCAAACTCCACAAGGGTTAGCATTATCACAGTCTCATAATATCGAAAAAGTACTTGACAATTTCAAGTATATGAAATTCGGTATTGCCAAGACTCCATTGGATGTGAACTTTGCACTTCAAAAGAATGAAGGTGAAAGTGACTCACAATTGGAGTACGCAAGAGTATTGGGATGTTTAATGTATATAATAAACTGTACACGACCAGACATAGCCTGTACTATGAGTAAATTGAGTCGGTACACAAGTAATCCCAACAAAATTCATTGGATGGCAATGAAAAGAGTTTTGGGATATCTTAAATACACTCAAAACTATGTTTTGCATTATAATAAATATCCTTCGGTAATTGAAGGATATAGTGATCAAATTGGATCACCGAATTGAACAAAGTAAAATCCATAAGTGGATATGTATTTACTATCGATGGAGGAGCAGTTTCTTGGAAATCATCCAAACAGACTTGTATCACTCGCTCTACAATGGAATCTGAATTTATCGCATTAGATAAAGTCGGTAAAGAAGCAAAATGGCTCAGGAATTTCTTGGAAGATATTCCTTATTGGTCCAAGCCAATGGCACCAGTATGTATACATGTGATAGCCAAGCGGTAATAGGTAGGGCAGAAAGCATGATGTACAACGGTAAATCTTGTCACATACAACGGAGACATAATACCGTTAGGGAACTTCTCTCTAGTGGAATTATTACTATTGACTATGTAAAGTCAAAGGATAATGTGTCGGATCCACTTACAAAAGGCCTATCTAGAGAAGGAGTGGAAAGAACATCCAAGGGAATGGGTTTAAGGCCTAGGACGAGTCAGCATGGCGGTAACTTTACCTAGCAAACTGGAGATCCCAAGAGTCAGGTTCAAGGAGATCAAACAAAGTTGTGTCTAACAGGTTCAACATTGTCAAATACCCAACTCATTCTCATGATGTAGACAATTTTTAGTAAACAAGGATAAGACTTTAGGTGTATCTAAATTTGGCAGATTTGACCAAATAGTTTAATCTACAGGATTGAACGTTTAGAAATAACCTATGTGAGGGCAAAGTGGAAGACGCTTCAAGGAGAATGTTAGTAAAGGCCTATTCTCTAAGCTCTCATGAAATCGGGATGTGTTCATGGCTAAAAAAGAACAAAACCATGAGAACCATAAACGTTAAAAGACTGATTGTGTGACATGTATTGTCTAGGCATACAATAAAGCTCGACGGTTCAAAGATATTAAATCTACCAATTGACCGAGTGCATCCGATGCATATTCACTATGAAAAGCTCAAAGGAAAACCCACTTATCCAGATGCAATCAGTATTTGCTTGATGATCACATACTTGTCCGTAAAACTTTTACAAAGAATAAACATTCCCATTCATGTGGGGGGGTTGTTGGATTCATAGTAGATGAAAGAAGTGTGAATGGAAAAATGGAGAGTAAAAGGGTGGAGGGAAGGAGACAGTAAAAATGGAAAGTGTACTCCCAGATTGACAAGTTTACTCTTTCTCCCACATTGGTGAAAGAAGAGAACTTGAGAGTGTTTATATTGAGAAACACTAACTCCACATGGATAGTGAGGCAAGAACTAGATGATACCTCGCGTCGTCGTCGTCGTTGCTCGCTCGGCTCGGCTTCGGATTTGGATTTGGATTTGGATTTGAAAAATGATCGATCGATGAGATCTATTTTTTTAGACAAACTTTATTTGAATTTCGAAAAATGCCAAAGGGAATAACACAGTAAATATTTTTTCTTTGTTCGATACTCCATTTATATGTATTTTTGGTGATGTTTTTCTGAATTGATGTGTTGTTTCAGTGAACGTTGAACAGATGCACTATTACAGTAAACAGAGCACTGTTTCAGTGAACAGATGCACTGTTACAGTAAACAAATGCACTGTTACAGTAACAAATGCACTGTTTCAGTGAACTGGTGCACTGTTTCACGAAATGGTGTAATGTTTCAGCAAAAATACTGCACTGTTTTGGGGAAAAAACAGCCATGCAATTTCAGAATAGTCACACCTCTAAGTTGAACCAATACCCCCTTTTCAAACAGGAATGTTATGGCTATAAAAACCTGTCTTCTTCCACAGGTTTGATGCAATGAAATTTTCAGAATAAAAACTCTCTTCTTTTCTTTACAAATATTCCGTGTGATCAATCAAAGCGTTCTATGCATTTGAAGAATCTACCTATTTGAGGTACCGCTATAGTTGGATTGAAGGCCATTTTATCCTGAGAGGAAAAATTTCACAACCTCGGGTACAGTGAGGGGAATTATTTCCTTAAGGGAATTTCGTGAATTCGGACAACTTGGCCTATTCAATTTCTGCTTCATCTTATTTTTCCTGAAAAATAAATACACCTCTTGAAAAGGTCATTTTGATCTTGTGTTGAGGGTATTTGATACTTCATTGTGTTCTTGTTTATACTTGAACTCTAGTTGAAGTTGTTGTTGTAATATACAGATTCTGCATACCCGACCATATTGTGGTGAAATAACAGTTTTCTTGCTAGAGTTCAAATGATAAATGATATAATATAGGTTTATAAATATAATATTTATTATGTAGGTTGTTTCCGGTAGATCTCCGGCTCAAGAAAAAAACTTGTTTTAATGTCTTTTAGTTCCTAAAAAAATTACATTTCATTACTTTTAATGTTCATGTAATATTAAAGATCTTTCATAAATTTAATAATTTTTATGATAGCGCGATCAAGCTACGTGGATTAGTAATTTTATCTTTGTCGGTGATTAAGTTATGCTAATAATTAATTGTTTTGTTAGTTAAAATGTTAAAGTTGTTGGATGAAGCAATTGGTGTACGTCCTCCATGTAGATGGTAGTACTAGATTTCAATCATCTTAATTTTTTTTGTTTTACTTATAAATATTTAAACGAAAGAACAGTTACGTATTAAGTCCGTTAGTTAGAGAAAAGATTAATTTACTTGCTCTGACAAGTGGAAGAAAACGCGTGTAATATTTTGACAAAATGAAGAAGATATTGTAAAAGAACGGTGTAAATCAATAAGCTTGATATATCATGCAAAATTCTTACTAGGGTCTCAAATCAATTATATTTGCAGTAATGTTAATTATTTATTCGAACCTAAAAACAGAAAAGTGAAAACTTATGTTAAGAATACCTTGAACTGTTTCGATTCAAGCTTTTAACTATTCTTTTAGTTCTATTTTTTAAGATACTGGGTGTTTTCATATTTTAAGATTTGAAGAAAAGAACTAAAATACAACTGTAAATTTCGACTTTAATTTTATTCTCTAAAAATAAGGAGCCACATTATTAAGAAAATTTTAGTTATGAAGACACAATCCTAACGTAAAACTGAATTGGGGATTATTAATTTCTTTCCATCTTATACATGTAAAAGTTCTTCTCTATTTTTCTTTTGTAATTAGTTGATTAAAATATGGTAGTGGATCTCAGTAGCAATCATGATTCGAATTTGAGAAAGATAACATCATCGAATGAACCCCTTAATTTCACAGCTTAATAACACTTTAATGACGCTGAAATTTCTAATCCTGGACATCCTTTAAGCTATTTAAGATCCGATGAAATTCAAATTCACTCCTAAAGGATCTCATATTTGGAATAAACATTCCTGGTGGAAGTGAAATCAATCCGAAATGAGTATATATTATTATTGATTGAATGTTTTTGACTCGATAATACAAAGTGCAAAATCAACATAAAATAATACTTTGTTTATAGTTTATTTGTCCCATTTTAATTGTGGTTTTAGTTTCTTTACAAATTACACTCATTATGAAAAAAATAGTATGCAGAATACAATTTGCTAAATTTCTCCTATTTATCAAAGAGTATTGGAATATATCAGTAAATACAATATGAAAACAACGGCATATTTGTTTAATTTTTTCATATTTCTTTTCCTAGGAGATCCCTTTAATTATGTGTCCATTGAATAATTCGAATATCCTCATATCTTAGAAAGTTGTTAGAATTATTTTTTCTTTTAAAAATGTTAATAATACCACTAATAATACTTTCTTTGTTCACTTTTATTTATCCACTATGGACTTTGCATGTTCCTTAAGAAACACTAATTGATATGATTATTTTATCATAATATCCATATTAATTGATGTTACTATTAGTTCTTGAAAAATGATTTAAAAATAAGTAATTAACTTTAAAGATAAACTATGAAAAGAAAAAAATTCTTGATATATTAAAAGTGACAAGTAAAAATAAAAAATTCTACTTTTAAAATAATGAACAAGTAAAACTAAACGAATCGAGTACATGTTTCTTTCCTCTATCCTGGATAAACAATTTACAATGGTACGATTGTAATACTCAAATTCATTTTCGGAGATATTGTATAGAATTCTTTTCTCCTACATTTTATTTATCCATTTCAAAATTTGTACATTTATTAAGAAATAATAATTAGTTGAAATGATGATTTTATTGTCATATTAATTGATGTGTCGTAGTATTAGATCTTGAAGCTAGAAAAAATATGAAAAAAATAGTATGCAGGATATAATTTGCTAAGCTTCTCCTATTTATCAAAAAGTATTGGAATATCTGACTAATACAATGGGAAGACAGAGGTATATTTGTTTAATTTTTTCATATTTCTTTCTCTAGGCGATCCCTTTAATTATATGTCCATTGAATAATTGGAATCTTCTCATATCTCAGAAAATTGTTAGATTTTTTTTCCGTTTAAAAATGTAAATATTACCACTAATATTACTATTTTTGTTAGTTTATTCATTTTTGACTTTGCATGTTGCCTAAGAAACGGAAATTGATATGATTATGTTATCATAATATCCATTCTAACTGATGTTATTATTAATTCCTGAAAAATAATTTGAAAATAATTAATTAACGCTAAGGCTAAAGTATTAAAAAAATTCTTAATATGTTAAAAGTGATAAATAAAATTAAAAAAAATTCTACTTTTGAAATGATGAACAAGTAAAAGTAAACGAAATTAGTACATTATTTCTTTCCTTTGTCGTTGATAAATAATTTAGAATATTATGATAAAATACTCAAATACATTTTCGGAGATATTGTATTGAATTATTTTTTCCATTCATTTTTATTTATCTATTTTAAAATTTGTTCATTTATTAAGAAATAATGATTAGTTAAAATGAGGATTGTATTGTTATATTAATTGACACTACCAGAAATTTGTTATTTTCTGACCGAAAATTACTGACTGAACACAGTAGTCGAAAATTTTGACTACTTCCGTTGGAAATCTTATTTTTTTATTTTAATTTTTTATAAAATATTTTTCAATACTATTTGTGACAAAAATAGTCAAAATATTTGGCGAAAAATTTCAGAAAATAAATATTTCGACTACAATAGTCGGAAATATAAATAATTAAATAAATTATTTATTTAACTAAATTATTAAATATATATTCCGACAACGGTAGTTGGAAATGTAAATAATTAAATAAATATAATACTAAATATATAATCAGGTCCCTCATGCGAAAATTAAATAATTATTTTAATAAATTATTAAATATATATTTTTGACTACTGTAGTCAGAAATATTAATAACTAAATAAAATTAATAAATAATAAAATATATGTCCGACCACGTAGTCGTAAATGTATATAATTAAATAAATATATTACTAAATGTATAATCAGTCTTTTATACGAAATTTTAAAAATAAGTAAAATAAATTATAATATATATTTCTAACTGTTGTAGTCGAAAATAAAAATAATTAAATGAATATATTAGTATATATATAATCGGACCCTTACATGGAAATTAAATAATTATTTAAATAAATTATTAAATATGTATTTCCGACTACTGTAGTCAAAAATTTAAATAATTAAATAAATATATTACTTAATATATAATCAGACCCTTATATAAAATTAAATAATTATTTAAAAAATTATTAAATATATATTTTCGACCAGTGTAGTCATAAATATTAAATAATTAAATATAATAAAATTGTTCCGACTCCAGTGGTCAAAAATATAAATTAAATAATTAAATATATATTTTCGATCATTGTAGTCGAAAATCTTATAAATAAGTGATTTAAATATATAATTTAATTATATTAAATATCTAACCGACTGAAGTAGTCGAAAACATTAAATAATTAAACATATTAATTTTTTACCCGACTGAAGTAGTCGAAAATTCACATTTAAGATACACTAAACACACAGCTTTTCCAGTTCACTCGCTCACTTCCTCTCTCTCTAAGTTAGGCACGCAGTTCTCTCTCTCTCGGCTCTCTTCTCTCTGCGTCTCTCTCTCAAAAATTGACCGTGAAGGCTGCGTCTCTCGCAAAAAATGATAATGGTGATGGTCAATTTCACTGATTCGAGGTAAAAAGTGGACAGACTTGCAAGAAATTTACTTATAGTTTTTGGGTATTTTTTAGTGTATTAATGTATATAGTGACCTGCATTTCTGTAAGATTGTTGTTTTGGGGTTTGTTTTCGTAAATCTTGATCTACTTGTATCGAAGATTCAAGGAAATAAGCTGCATATGTATGTGTTTCTGCATATGTACGTTCCCTTTCTCATTAAGGATAAAACGGTTACCACTTGAAGTCTTAAAAGAAAGAAGCTCGGTGAAGTATTGTGCCAGTTAGCTGTTGGTGTAGATTTAAAGATCTATAACTTGTTTTGATTTGATGCATTATTTGATGTTTTTCCTTTTCTGTTTCACTTGTTTGTTTCTGTTAGTGTTACCCAGTGAATCCAGGCTCATTTTCCTTGGCAAAATTAAAGCTAGAAACATGATTTTTCTTCTTCAAGCTTTACTTGTTAGGTTGGTTAGAATGTTGCATGTTTTAAATATCTCATTTTTTGGATAAATTTCTTATCATGAAATCCACTGTATTTTGAAGATTATGAATTCATGTCTACTATTCCTTGTACATTCGATTTTTACATATAGTAATACCGTTCTAAAAAAGGGCTGCACTTAGAAAAACACTTAGGGAATAATGGTGGAAATTTGGGGGTTTTGGGAACTGAAATAAGCCAAAACCTATTGGGGTTTTTAGTATTGAAATTTGGGGGTTCCGAAAAAACTTGATCAGAAAGGGAACGTACTAACTAGCATTGTGCTTTCTACGTTCAAATTCATACTGGAGATAGATGATTTCTACGTTTAAAGTATATAGTCGGTTATACACATAGATGATAAACTGATGATTTGTTTGATTCAAACTTGTTGATGTTACTTATCTGCTGTTTCTATAGTTTTTTGTTATATCACTATACAAGCTATTGTACAGATCAATGCAGATTAATCACTGAATACGACTTTAATTTTTGTATATAAAATTTGGCCTCTAATAGTAGATATGAAACTGTGAGAATTGGTACTTCCTTCAGTTTAAAAAAGAGGTTTTCCTGCTTCTTTCTTGTACCCTTATCAGTTGTCATGATAGAAAGAATACTATTGGCATCAATATCAAGCCGTCAGAATTCTTATGTGGAACCAGTTTATGGTATAATCAGAATCAAAAAATTTAACATTTCATTATGCTATCAATGATAAATTATAACACCCCGAATCTGATACCCGAAATGCTACACGGTGCTCATGACCCCGAAAGACCATAAGCTAACCCATGACTGATATCTGTACCTGTATACTGAATAAAATACTAAATAATGCGGAAAGATGAACTGAAAGTCCATAAGATTCAAGATGAAACATAATATCTGATGAAAAGTATAACATCTAAATGGGGTGTGAAATACATAAAACAACTGAAATAAACTAACTGAACATAATAGTCTGGAAAGCCTCTAACTGACTGATCTGTCTGAGTAAGGATTTGATGGGACATGATCCCAACTAACTCCAACTAATAAACTAATTAATAAGATAATAAGGAAAAGTAAATAATCATATCCTCGAAAGATGAGGGATCACTTCTAACTCTGACTGCGGAGACTGGAATCTACTGCTGCTCTGGAGCTCGTGTCTCTAAACCTATGGTATAAGACACCATAGCGCGAATGCGTCAGTATGACTGAATATACTGGTATGCATGTGAGGTAGGCTAAATGCATGGGGTTCATATGCATGAACAATATTACTACCAGACTGGCTATCATGAGCGTGAGAATACATGCATGAGACATAATAACTGACACTGAGATCGTGAATACATGATTACTGAATCTAAACACTAATCACATGACATACTGATAACTGATATAACTGATAACATGAGTGATTGTATCTGGCAGTCCTGAATCTGATAGAACTAGCTGAGTTTCGTACTGTATCTGAGTAGACTGTATCAGACAGTCCTGAAATCTGAAGAACTATCTGAGTTCTTGACTGATACTAATACTGAAACTGTGGGAAGTAGTCATCTAACTGACATGCCCCAAATATGCCATAATAGCAGAGCTGGGTTCCAATCTGTGCCCTGATTGGAAGGGTGTCAATACCGCGCCACTAGTAAGGACAATATATGAGCAACCCTGTACTAGCAGGTTACTCTAATGAGAACGGTGGGAACCCTCAACTAGCAGGTTAAGACACTTTATCTACCCTCAACTAGAAGGTATGATGTCTCAACCTACGGTGGCTACGTAGTTCTGGAACACAAGAACTGCTCCTAGGAATCACACCCTCTACTAGCGGGTGAGTTTTTATCCTTGGGTTCACTCGGTGCTAATTTCTACTCCTTTCTAAATAGACACTGAACATGGACTGAGTTACTGAATCCCGTTGACTGACAAAATACTACTGATATCTAACAACTGACTGAGTTTATGAAATTAGTGAGATTTCTTGAGTCATAAGACTGTCTGAAATCTAAGGATCATGGCTTGACTGAGAGTATCGTGAAAACATGACATGGCTCTAGGCACACAACTAATATCTTGGGTACAAGTACCCCCGGAACTCGATGGAAGAAAACTGACAAAGCATGACTTACTTGAACACATGACTAATATCATAATCCATAATTCATTCATTAAAGCATTTCATCAAACATGTGATACACATGAACTTGTACATACATGGGGTTTTCATGAATAGAGTGTCTCAAAAAGATGGCTCATTGCACACAGGAGGTTCGATGAGTTTCACTACCCACCGACGAAGACTGGTAATATTAGCTTAAATTTTTGATTTGTTTGGTTTAGTTCAATGTTCTAAACCGTGACATAGTGAAGCTGTGTGGGGCTCTTTCGATTCACTATTATTGTTATCTTCTTATTGTTGTTCATCTTGAAGCTAGTAAAGCCGAGTGTGGCCTATTTTGATTCACTAGCATTGTTGTTGACATTTTGTTGCTCTTGTTGTTGCTTGTTTCTTTTGTTGTGAACTTGATCTTGTATCACACTGCCTAATGGTTTTAGAAAGTAAGAAGAAGAGAATTAGCGGTTTGGTTAGAGAGGTGATAATTTAATTGGAAGTAATGAGCAAAGTATTTACAATAACACTCTTAGTATAAGGAAGTCGTTGATATGGAGTTGTCAATGTAGCTGGCAACAAACAAAGAAATTGTAACGCCCCAATTTTCTGAACCAAAATGCTACACGGTGCTCATGACCCCAAAGGACC
This sequence comes from Capsicum baccatum var. pendulum, assembly GCA_030864225.1. Taxonomy (NCBI): domain Eukaryota; kingdom Viridiplantae; phylum Streptophyta; class Magnoliopsida; order Solanales; family Solanaceae; genus Capsicum; species Capsicum baccatum. The sequence continues at coordinate 65,659,978 of CM061553.1, read as the reverse complement.
ACAAGCTAACCCATAACTGATATCTGTACCTGTAAACTACATAATATCTCATAAAATATATGAAAACATGAACTGTAAGGCCATAAGGTTCAATACTGATACATAATTGAAAAACATGGTCTAACAATACCAAAAAGAAACATAAATACTAAAGTCTAAACATTTAATCTGACATCTAGTCCTTAAGCCTCTAACTGAACTGAATAAGGAGTTGAAGAAACATATCTTCAACTAACTCCATGAACTGAAAAACTAATCTGAAATACTGTAATAAAGTAATAATAATATTGTCCTCAAATGAAGAGGAGCACTGACTGCTGAAATCTACAATGCTACTGCTACTCTAAAACTCGTACCTCTGTACCTATGGCATCAAATAAAATACCATAGCGCAAATGCACCAGTACGACTGAATGTATTGAGTTTACGAGTGAGGTAGGCTAAATGCAAAGGGCTTTATATGTATGAACAATGCTGACTGATATGAACGTGAGAATACATACATACATACGTAACTTCAACTAAACTCATGGTGATACTGACTACTGATTCTGAATACTGATAACATGAGTTTACTGATGCTGAGATATTGAATGACTGAGTTTACTAATTTTGAGATACTGAATGACTGAGTTTACTGATATTGATATGTAATTCACTAATAAGTGAGGAACTGATACTGTATTACTGAATACTGGGAGACTGATACTATATTACTGATAAAGGAATGATTATTTCTGATAGTTCTGATTATGAAGAACTGATTTGATTAACCGTATATAACAGTCCTGAAACTGAGCTCGTGATAACATGACTACTGAGTATGAATACTGATGACATGTATTTACTAATAACATATCATGAATGATAACTGAATTCTGATAACTGATATATCTGATAACATGAGTTCTGATAACTGATAGCATGAATGACTGTATCTGACAGTCCTAAATCTGATGGAACTAGCTAAGTTTCGTACTGTATCTGAGTTGACTTTATCTGACAATCCTGATATCCTGAAGAACTATTTGAGTTCTTTTACTGAGACTGATATTGAAATTGTGGGAATTAGTTATCTAACCGACATGCCCCAAATACTCTATAATAACTAAGATGGGGTCCAATCTCTGCCCTAATTGGAAAGGTGTCAATACCGCGCCACTGGTAAGGACAAGCTGTGAGTGACCCTCATCTGGCAGGTACTCTAATGAGAACGGTGGGAACCCTTATCTGACAGGTTAAGCCACCTTATCTACCCTCAACTGACAGGTATTAATGTCTCAACCAATGCTGGCTACATAGTTCTGGAATGCAAGGACTACTTCTAAGAATCACACCCTCTACTGGCAGGTGAGTTCCCATCCTTGGGTTTGCTCGGTGCTGAATCCTACTCCCAACTGAATGACACTGAACTGATTATACTGAACTAATTTCCTAGTTCATACTAGAATTAACTGAACTGTTACTGATTGTTCTGGTTAACTGAACTGAACATGGACTGAGTTTATTGAGTTTTGATGACTAGCAAAATACTACTGAATTCTGTTAACTGACTAAATGCTACTGAGTTCTGTTAGCTGGCTGAGTTTACTGATGTCTAAACTGAATACTGAACTAAATTATACTGATACTGAGATTTACTGAATTCCATAGACTAACAAAATACTACTGAGATTACGTAGATTACTGAGTACTGAGTAAAACTGAACTGATACTGCCTTTACATGAGTTTTCCTGAGTCATGAGACTGACTGAAGTCTACTGAACATGGCTTGACTGAGAGTATCGTGAAAACAAGACATGGCTCTAAGCACACAGCTATATTTTTCAGGTACAAGTACTCCCAGGACTCGATAGAAGGAAACTGACACTTCTTGACATTCTTGAATACATGATCAATATCAACCATTCATAATAAAATAAGTTGGGGATTTCATGAAGTACATGGTTAACATAATCTTGTTCATCGTAGGAATGTATATAATCAAGATCATAATTTCATACTCTAACATCATGACATTCCAACAACATATTCATTGTACAACAATAGCATGTAAGCCATTCAAGCATGAGGTCAATGGCATGAATTCACCTTTTAGGCCATATTAATCCATACTACATGTTTCTTGTTTCTCTTAAACATTTAATCAAATACCTTTCATGCACAACTTAGGCATAGGTGAAATTATAGGTGTCAAACGGGTCGGGCCGGGCCAACCCGAAACCGGCCCTTCCATTTTAACCGGATTGAGGGTCGGTTAAGGGCCATTTTTGACGCTAGCCGGGCTCGGTCAAACAGTAAAAAAATTAAAACCCACCCTAACCCGGCCCACTTAACCCAACCCAGTCAAACCCGGTTAAAAACCAGTCAAACACGTTTAAAAAATAAATAAATAATCCAATATACACTATATACACTCCAATATACACTATATATACTCCAATATACAATATATATTTTTAAAAAAATATATAAACAATTACACATATATACGCACCATTCAATATATAATTATATATGACTGTACGTACTACTTTAAATAAAACATATGCTGTAATAGTATAATATATATATATATATAGACTACAATATATATATATATATATATATATATATATATATATACTAATTTATAAAACATATACACATGTATACGCTAAATATATACTACTTTAGAAGATATATACACATATATATGCACCATTCAATATATATGTACTACTTTAAATAAAATATATACTACAATATACATATATATATATATACAACAATATGTATATATATATATAGTTACATACTAATTTATAAAACATATAAACTTGTATACTTTAAAGATATACGTCTATAGAAGATATATACACATATATACGCACCATTCAATATATATGTACTACTTTAAATAAAGTATATACTACAATATATATATATATACATATATATATATATATATACTTACATACTAATTTATAAAGCATATACACTTGTATACGTTAAATGTATACTACTTTAGAAGATATATACACATATATACGCACCATTCAATATATATGTACTGCTTTAAATAAAATATATACTACAATATACATATATATATATATGTATACACAATAATATATATATATATATATATTTATATATACTTATATACTAATTTATAGAACATATACACATGTATACGTTAAAGATATACGTCTATAGAAGATATATACACATATATACACACAATTCAATAATATGTACTACTTTAAATAAAGTAGATACTACAATATATATATATATATATATATATATATGTGTGTGTGTGTGTGTGTGTGTGTGTGTGTGATAGTTAATTAATAATATATTAAAAGTAAGTTTTTAATTTAAGCTAGAAATTCATTTTAAATCAATATATAGGTACTACTTTAAATAAAATATATACTATAATATATATGTCTATACTATGTATGTATATATATATATATATATAGTTATATACTAATTTATAAAACATATACACTTGTATACATTAAATATATACGTCTATAAAAGATATATACACATATATACGCACCATTCAATATGTATGTACTACTTCAAATAAAATATATACTACAATATACATATATATGTATTACAATGTATAGATGGTTATATTATACTAATTTATAAAACATATACACTTGTATACATATAATATATACATCTATATAAGATATATACACATATATACGTACCAATCAATGTATATGTACTACTTAAAATAAAATATATACTACAATATACATGGATTACAATACATAGATAGTTATATTATACTAATTTATTAAACATATACACTTGTATACATTAAATATATACATCTATATAAGATATATATACACGTGTATACGCACCATTCAATGTATATATACTACTACTTATAAAATATACTACATTATATATACATTACAATATATATAGATATACTTATATACTAATTTATAAAACATAAACACATGTATACGTTAAATATACACTTCTATAGAAGATATATACACGTGTATACGCACCATTCAATGTATATATACTACTACTTGTAAAATATACTACATGATATATACATTACAATATATATAGATATACTTATATACTAATTTATAATACATATACACATGTATACGTTAAATATACACTTCTATAGAAGATATATGCACAAATATACAAAACATATGTTACTTAATATACTAAATTAATAATATTTGGTAGTAAATTAATAATATATTAGAAGTAAGTTTTTAATTTAAAGTAGAAAACTATAAATTCAATTTAAAATTTTAAATCGTTAAATGAAAAAATATAAAAAGAAAGGACTAAGGAGTGAATGAATTTGGGGAATTTTATTGATTGCAAAATGATCCAAATTTTATAATTTACATGAATGAAAAATCTATAAATTATGCATCATTTTTTCCAACTCATTTATGTTAATATTAATGGGAACTTGCATAGGATAGTCGAAGTCAACGGGGGCAAAACTATGCATTGGACTTGATTCTGCTGAGTTCTCCCGTGAAGTCATAATTTCTTCAAGTTTCAGCTCGTCGCTCGGTTCCGATTCCATTCCTTGGTTTCTTCTTTCCACTCTAATCCAATATCTGAGGCAAACTAGAACATTCATTGCATTGCTTCACAATGAGTGTCGGTTGTCTCCAAGCTGCTGTCGTCCCTGACTAAAGGCGCTCTCTAATGCAACGGTTGACATTGGAACATTCAAGATATCTCTAGCTAATCTTGAAAGCACAGGATATTGTGTTTCATTACTCCTCCACCAATCCAACGTATTGATCCATCGTCTGCGATCCTCTGGTGCCGTCCGAAGATAATATTTCAGCTCTTCCCGATAAGTTGATGTGTAAGTTCTCTCATCAACACTGTTCCAACAATTTAAATCATAAAACGAATCTGAAAAAACACTATGTGCCGGTCTTTTAGAAGATGATGGCTCCTCGGGAGGATGAGGAGCGACAGTTGGAGTGATATTTGTAGGTATAGCTAAATCAAATAAATCAGCATAGTGATTATATAATTTTTCTATGTAATCCTTTGCATCAGCCATAGCCGTCCACAAATCAGGTTGTACTTGTTCAGAATCATGGTTAGTATTTATTTCTAAGTTAGTATAAATAAGAGTACTAAAGTGACACATATTATTATATTTCATGCACGGATTTAGCATAGCACCAATCAAGTAAATAGGGGGAATCGAGAAAAAATATTTTTTAAATTTCATAAACATGGCACCAACAGCTTCTTTATAATCTTCTTTATTTTTATATTCTTTGAGCAAACCAGAAATATCGGTTATATATGCCAAACTATTACAAACAGTAGGATAATAAGCACCGAAAAATTCAACCGTAGCTACATAAAATTTTTCTAAAAACGTAACAAGATCATTAATTACAACCCAATCGGAATTATATAGCATGAAATCAGCAGAATCAGTAAATGAACCGCACTGTTGGTTAAAAGCTAGTGTAATAGCAATTCTATATTTATAACAAGTTTTTAAAAATTCATACGTAGAATTTCATCTAGTATCAATTTTCTCAGGCATCAAAATCGGTGTAAGTCCATTTTCTTGACATTTAACTTTAAATTCTCTAATTCTCAATTTACGATTATTTCCTTGAATAAAACCAACGGCAAGACGAATTTTTTTAATATAAAGCTCAAAAAACTCAAGACCATCTTTTACAATTAAATTATATATATGACATGCACACTTAATATGAAAAATTTCAGGCAAGGGCGGAGATAGCGTAGATTTTATTTTTGTTATAGCAGTCTTGTTGGTAGAAGCATTATCAAAAGCAATATATAAAATTTTATTTTCGAGACCATGATATCCGGCAATTTTAACAATAGAATCAGCAATAAATTGTCCAGTATTATTACGATCTTCATCGTATAAAAAAGCAAGAATACATTTTTGCATCACGAAATTACTATCCATCCAATGACAAGTAGCGGTTAAATAATTATTTTTATTTACAGCACGACCAAGATCAGAAGTTAGGGACAATCTACATTGAATATTTTTTAACAATGTTGATAAATAAAAATAATATTGTGAATGGAGACAAAAAATATCAGACCTACAAGTAGTTCTAGGAATACCATTAAACATAGGATTATAAATTGCTTGTATATAACGAATAAAGACATCAGAAGAAGGAATACTAAAAGGCAAACAACCCACAACTACCATTTTAGCTATTTCTTCCCGGTCCCTCAATTTATTATACTTCTTCGCTACGTGACCGGTTGTTGGGTCCATTCTAGTTTACGTTGGCCCACCAACATCCCCACACCTTGTGCAATATTTAACTCTCTTTTGTGATCTTCAGCTATATGTCTCATTAACGTACCCGTATCCCCTTGCTTTCCTCCACTTTTATGCTTATATATTTGTTAACAAATATTGCATTGCACCTCAATATCTGATATATGTTCAAAAAATTGCCATGCAATACTAGTTTTTTTACGAGGTCTTGGGGCACTGGGAGGACGGTGAGGGAGATTAACCGATTCAGATCTAACGTTAGCATCTCCTACTGCGGGTGTCTCAGCAATATCTTCATTATCTTCATCTAAATTAACCGCATCTACTTCATTTTCTTCTTCTATACCAGAATTTTCCTGAGCTTCTACATAATCCATATCGTGAGCACCTACACCTATTTCTTCCTCAAAAGGTGTACCAAGAGGTACCGGAGGCGAAGGCACACGGGTATATCTACTACTTGAACTACCTCTACCACTAGTAATTCGCTTTTTACTACCACTACCACTTCCGGGACAAAAAATTTTAACACCTTTAGTAGCGAGGTTTCTTAATTTATCCATAATATAAATTAAATTAAACTAAAAATATTCAAAATACACAAATATAATAAAATTAAATATTAAACAATTAATACAATAAATAAAAATTAAACGTAAGAGATGGAACGACAATACCAAATTTTGGAAGTATCCGAAGGTTGAGAATTTAGAAACTTCCGCTCGTACTTTGTAAACGAAAAATTAAAAAATTAAAGTGAACACTTTAAGAAATTAAATATATTGAATATTTGAGAATTGAGAATTGAGATTTGAGAGAGAATGAGGCTTGAGAGAGTGAAAAATTGTGTGAAAAATGAATTGAAGTTGTAGGGTATTTATAGAATTTTTTTGGGATTAAAAAATATTTTTTAAAGTTAATTTTTTTTTTTAATAAATGGGCCCAAACTGGCCGTTTGGACCCAAAAACGGCTATATAGCCGTTGGGCCAACGGCTAGTTTGGCCCCAATTTTTATTTTTTTTTAATAAAAGAAAGGTATCTGGGCCGGGCCGGACCGGTTAACCGGCGGGCCTGGACCGGGCTTGGTTCGGGCGGGGTCAGCCGGCCCATTTTAAAAAAATAACCGATCCGGGACCCGAAACCCTAAAGCCCTAGGGTTTACCGGGCCGGGTCAAACCGGGCCAGGTCGGGCCGACCCACTTGACACCCCTAGGTGAAATCATAAAATTTTCACAAAGTATAAATCACCAAATTCATGGACTTCAACTTATATTTCAACATAGTTTCATGATTTCACATAAAGATCCCAACTTGGGAATCATTCCACACCAACAACATGATCATCAACGTCCAACTTGCAATTTCAAGAACTCAACATAAAGTTCATATGAATAATATTACAAAATAAATTAGTTTTCATGATTCTTGAGATAACTCATGGAATTAAAAACTCAATTTAACATCATCAACATGAACATAATCATCCCACCATAAAATATTCATGATACATAACTTAAAACTTGATTCTTGAGCTTCATGGATGAAAGGAATCCATGGATGAACACTATGCATACCTTAGTTCTTTATTTTACGAAGATCGACGGAGAGAATTTCTTGAAATTAAATCCCCAATAGCAAACTCTCTTCTTGTTCTTGATGAATTTTGAGAGAAATCAAGCATATGTTGCTAAATTATATTGAATCTCGTGTTTGTGTATATATATAGAGAGGTGGGAAAGACTAAAATACCCCTGGAGAAAGAGAGAAAGACGCAGTTGTCCTCTGTTGTTTTCAGGCTGATAGGATGAAGAAAATTAATCGTAACTTTTTACTCCAATATTCAAATTGGATGAAACCAATTGCATTGGAAAGAAGACTCAAATATATTTCTATTGATCTATAACAGCTCTCACAGTTCATTATATGAAGGAAGTTATGATAGTTTGAAGTTGACTGAAATTTTTGACTTGAAATATGTACGGAATGCGGGAGCATTTCAAACCAGTGAGTTAAACACTGAAATGCGCCCAAATTACGCTCGGAATGTGTCCATTACGTACTAGGTACTTTCCCCACCGCAACGCAACTTGAAAATCTAAAAACGGAGGTCAGAAAGGTCATCAAATAAATCCCTGAAGTTAGGAGGTCTAAAATGAGAGTAAGTGTTGAACTTGAACACTTAGCAAAAAAAATTTCTAAGTATTGGAATTTCTCATGGAGCTTTACTAGCTGAATTTGACATGCGATTTTTACGGGGTCTTACAGAAATAAAGTCTGAATAACGAAATTAAGTAATTGAATTAGTCTGAATCTCAGTGTAGTTGGCGGGCAGTGCCATCTGAAAGAAGACTGTGAGTCTTTTTGTATTATAACTCCTGAAAGCTATGGAACTGTATTGCTAGTGAATGACTAAAAGTCGGGTGGTTTGCACCGTGTAGATGGTAGGTTATTTATAGATAAACACCCGCAGAGCATTATTTGAGAATCTCGCCCCTATTAAGTTCATTATCTGCACTTCACTTTAGTTAGTAACGGTTGGCGAAGATCTCAGACCCTTCCACAACCATTGGACTCTTAAGCTTATCTCGACCTTTATCTTTTCTGGTTCACTGTTGCCTTAACTGCAGTTGCTGCTGTTGCTGCAGTAAATGGGCTCAGTACATTGGTAGCAGATGCTACAACAACTGTTGTTGCTTCAGCCTCTACTGAGGACTGCAGTTCTGTATTTGCAAAAGATCTTATCTTTGATACGGTTATTGAATAATATAAACCTTTTCTTGAAAAACACCATGCAAGAAGCATTCTTCATATCCAATTGACGAAAGTGTGAGAGAGGACGTGAAGTTAAAAAGAGGAAAAAGATTCTTCGAATAAAGGATGGTTCTGGAGATGGTGGGTAGGTGGTGGGGGTAAGCTCAAGATTTTATAACAGTTTTTGGTATGAAAAGTGAGAAAAACAAAAATCTTCAAGAACTAAGTGTGGAGTAACAGAGATGATGATGATGATAAGAGGAAGAGTTATAGTATGGAGTGGAGATTCATGGCAGTTTTTTCCTACTAAAAAATAGACTTGTTTTTCTTTCTTTTGGTGTTTTGGTAATCAATTACAGTGACTTTATCTTTTAGACTCATTCACTTCAAAAGTTTCTTAAATTTATTAGTCAATTTTTGGTATGAATATTGCCCGAGTGTTGTACTATTTTCTAATCAATAACCTATATGATTGCTTTGTAATTTAATACTTACCTTACCATACCAACTTTTTTCAACTAAATCAATACCCCCAACCTGTTAGTAACCTTTGGAAACTAATCTTGTTTTTATGCCTCTCAATTAATCAAAAAGGTTTGGATTTATCTTGAACACCCACTTAGACCCTACAATATTCATATTTAAAGTTCTAGGAACTAGGATCTAAGTCTTATTGTGGTTTAAGGATACTAATTCATCCTGCATTATTGTGACCCAATAAGAGGAACTCATGACTTTCTTCACTAACTTAAGCTTATTACATCCATTTTAAGAATAAAAAGTAAGTTATGGGTAATAGGAAAGGAGTTATGAATAATAGGCAGGGGCTTAACATTGAGTCTAGTATAGGAAAGGACTTAACATTGAGTCCAATAACCATGTGATGAATTTGAGGAGTGGTTGCAGACTCTTTGTGGATAGTCACAACTTCTGTTGGTAAAGTTAGCACAACTTGTGTATGTTATTATTCAAGAGCTGGAAGGTTTTATATCACCTTATTTTATTACATCTAATATGAGTTCAAGGAAAAAAGAGTTTCAGCAATATTGTTATGATTATCTAACCTTGACTCAGCACCATCAGCACCACTGGTGGGATCATCTAGACTTAGTTCAGCACCATCAACACCATTGTCATAATCATGATTAGCCCTATTGTCATATTCATCTAATTTTGCAGGAATATATAAGGGGGGAAAAGAGCGCCATTTTGTTGAGGTCTACGAAGAGACGCATAGGAATAAAAATAAGGACAGTACAAGAGGAGATTGGGTTGAACCGCGTGCTAGAATTGCATATGTAAGATAATAACTTTTACATTCATTGTTTTATTATTACTCAACTTTTCTTGTTTATGTACTGAAAAATAATTTTTCTTTGAGGGAGAATTTCAAAAAAGCATAGAAGAGTGCGTCAAACCCAACCTACTTCAGAGGATGGTACCATGGTCCAACCATCACCTGCAGAGGCGAATAATATGTGTACAGCTGTGGTAGGTGATCCAAAGAAAGGTAGAACCTACGGGATAGGAGTTCTCCAATCCTTGAGTACTCCTTCGTTGTTTTTCAGTTCCTCTTCTACTTTGCAAATTGTGGAAGAAATCGAAATGATGAAAAATCAAATTGTGAAATTGACGCAGAAATGTGCAGCTAACGATGTTAGGTTTGCTAAATTTGATAAATTGGAGGAGTTGGTTAAGAATCACATGCCGCAACTATTTCATGACGAGGAAGATAATGAATCTGATGATAATTAGATTGTAGTTATTGTTCTTGTTTTTGGTTGTGGTATTTAGATGTTTAAACTATTTGATTTGATGTTTGTTTTGAATGGTTTAAAGTGGTTGTATTTATAATTTTTTATCGTGTTTGATTCTACCCTGAAAAATACATTAGTTATTGTTTATAGTCTGAAAGTAGCGTAAGCTAATGCAATATAATAATTATTAAATAATTATTTATTAAATTTTCGACTACAGTAGTCGGAATAATTATAATTATTAAATATTTGTTTATTAAATTTTTGACTACAGTAGTCGAAATAATTAAAATTATTAAATAATTATTTATGTGATTTTCGACTACGGTAGTCGGAATAATTATAATTATTAAATATTTATTTATTACATTTTTTACTATAGTAGTTGAAATAATTAAAATTATTAAACAATTATTTTTTAAATTTTCGACTACAGTAGTCAGAATATTTATAATTATTAAATAAATATTCATTAAATATCCGATTACATTTCTGACTAAAGTAGTCAAAAATTTTTGACTACTATAGTCAAAAAATTTCGACTACTATAGTCAAAAATTTTCGATTACTGTAGTCGGAAATATTTTTCCGACAAGCTATATTCCGACTACCATCAAGTAGTCAGAAAGTAGTCGAAACTACCTCATATTCCGACCACATTTCGACTACATTGGCCGTTGGAAATTTAATATTTTCTAGTAGTGTGATGTGTAGTATTAAATGTTGAAGCAAAAGAAAAAATATGGAAAATTTTTATTACTTATTTTTTTAGATATATTAAAAGTGATAAATAAAAATAAAAAGTGAAAATTACACAAATTTCAAACTTAAAAGATTATATTACCTAATATCCCTTACTTTTTTAAAATTTACATAAAATCCTGATTTTCAACTTTACTCTTGATACATATAAACAAAACCCCACATCTTATTTTTACTCCACCATTAACTCATTCAAGCTATTTTTTTTTTCAAAAATTTCCTTCCCTAAAATATCTCCCTAATTATCAACAATTAAATCATTTTCCTTCCTGATTTTTTCTTCTCCATTAACACTTAAATCATCTTCCTTCCTGACTTTTTTTCCTCCATTAATGCGTGCAACTTTTTTTTTCCTCTCCTAAAATCTCTTTCATTTTTTTCTAAAAAAAATTTATGGATACATATATAAATTTATTTAGTTATTCATACATATTTTTTTTTTTAATGGTAATTCATATGAATGATAAATATGATATCATTATATGGGTATTATGTTAATTCATATGATAGATACATTTTGTATGATTTTAATGGGTGATACATATGATATTAATGGGTGATACATATTGTATTATGGTAATTCATATGGTAGATACAATTATTTATTTCAATTATTGGGTGAGTCATATGATATTAATGAGTGATGTATATGGTATTATGGTGATTCATATGGTAGATACAATTATTTATTTTAATTATTAGGTGATTCATATGTTATTAATGAGTGATACATTTTGTTCGCACTGTATCTAAAAATGGAGCAGTCATCCCCATTACCAGATCAAAGTATTTAAAGGTAAAATAATTTTGCATTATAATCCTAGTACTTAGATAGTTAGGAAAAGCAGGGAAGTGTGATGATCACTACTCAATATTAGACGAATGTCTAAACGAAACGGTGAATTTTGCATCAACAACCTCTACTTACTGGATGGATTATTATAAAAACAGAATGGAATTGACTTGCAAGCTAGAGCAGACATGAATTAAGGTTAATCAAATTCCACATTGCAAAATTAAAATACTAATACGAGTGGATTAATCATGAGCTTTGAAGTTTTCCAACTGAAACAACTTGTAAGCATCTCTTTGTCTTCCTCTGTCGTCACCAGCGGCAGATGGCGAAGGAGAGAAAGTGGAGCTGGACGTCATGTAAGGTGGGTCAGCAGAGAAAATAGATGGGATCATATTGGATTGAATTAGGATTGATAGAAATTAGGGTATTGAATTTTTTTTTTAAATCTGATTAATTTGTTGTATAATTGATTATGCGTGATTTGCTCCACAGAATAAAAGAGAATCTATTATTTCCTTAAATAAATATTTTTATTAGTTTCAAATGTATCAATTATTTATACGTATCACCGTATAATATATGTATTACCATTTTAAAAATTGGGATAAAATGTAATTAACAGAATAGTCAGGATTTTATGTAATGTTACTTAAAGATTCAGAGATTTATGTAAGTTGCCCAAATAAAAATCTATTGTTAAAGTAGTTTTTCACTTTTAAAAGTAAATGAGTAGAGCCATCAATATGGGTCAGGTCCGTTGGGCTGACCCGATCCCACCTGTAATTTGATGGAGTCGGGCTTCAGTTTTTGTCGCTCATTTAAGAACAGGGCATTTTAGCCTGGTCCGAATAAGCCCGTGGCCCATGAGGCTTGAGCAATGTGGGTTGGGCTAGCCCGTGAGCCGGCCTGTAAGTCAAATATATGCAACTATTTAGATTCTTTATTAGTATTTTTATTTGATTCGAAGGATATCATGTCAAAAGTTATTTAATTTCGCTATTAGAAGTATTTTCGAGGTGTTGGAGACTTGATTAACAAGTATTAATATTATGTAATATGTCTGATAATATTTATGTTTATTAAAATTCTATAATTAGATTACAAAATATTAATTTTTAAAAAGTGGATTGGCCGGTAAAGTCCGCAGCCCACAATGTAATGATGTGGGTTTAATGTTTTTTGATGAGCCAGTCCAATTTAACCTGTCAAACTCAAAATTTATATGAGATGAACTGAACCGACCCATATTAAGAGCTACATTATAACATAAATTTTCAATATTGAGGTATAAAATCCGTTGAATTTTTAGCGCTCTACTCCCACCTAAACCTAAAAGGAAAGAACAGCATTGATTGGTTGTTTTCGTAATGAAGTCACATGTACTGTTTTCTTTTGTCTTCTCTTGATAAAACTAAGGGTCGTTTGGCCATGAAAATTTTCCTTTTTTTTTGAAAATATTTTTTGGAGTTAAAAATTATGATGTTTGGTCATGAAAATTTAAAAAATAATTTCAAAATATTTTCTAAAATAGGAAAACAGGTTTTTGTTGTTTTCACAATTTTTCAACTTCAATTTAACTTTTATTATTATTATTATATATAACTCCAATCTTTTAAATTTTTACATAAAACTCTCCTTATAACATTACTTTTTCAATATTACGTATATAACAATTTTAAAGAATAAGATAATTATAATTTCTAACTTAATGTTATCCTAATTAATATATTTCTCTTTTTCTCTCTCATCATTATTTTTATCCTTTATTTAATTTTTCCCTTATTTAAGACATTATTTTACTGCTAATTTATAATTATATCCATAAATATATAAAGTATTATATTTATAATAGAAATATACAAAGTATGTTATATATAAATTTTATATCATGTATATACCATATACACACAATATAAATATACAAAATATTAAGAAACATACTAAGCATATTTATAATATAAATATACAAAGTATGTTATATATGAAGTTTATACCATGTATATATCATATACACACATATATAAAAATACAAAGTATAAAGAAACATGCCAAGTATATTTATATATTTATGGTATATGATATAATATACCATAAATATGCAAAGCATGTTTAACATAGAAATAATGTATTCACACACAGTAAAATCTTTCATGTATAAAAAATTAAAGAAATAAATTAGCGGCACTCTAAAATTCAATAACAACTCATCATTTCCTATTTTTTAGGAACGGAAAATGAAGGAAATAAATTAAATAAATTTCTAAAAAAATAAATTTGTTTGAAAGATAATATTTGTTACCTAAAAAATAGGAAACAGTGATCTGTTAATATAACATCCATATTTAAAATTTTCAAATATGAGAAAACGGCTATTAATGTAAATATTATATATGTCATAATTGAAATTCATTAAATATGACCATGTATATGTAATTATTTTTATAATAGTGGCTAATTGTATTCTTTTTCCATTAGTAGGTAAATTTTAGTTGGGTGATTTTGATAGTTTGTAAAAGTTAGGGCATAAAATCATATTTTAAAAAGTTTTTTCAAAAATCAAAAAAAAACTTTCAAAAAAGACATGGTCAAACACAACTCCAACGCCAATTTCAACTCTAACTCCGAAAAATTTTAGTTTTCATGGCCAAACGGCTACTAAAAGTGGATCAATTTTTCTTGTTCTAAACTTCTCTCCTCTTTTATTTACTATTTAAGGAGAAACTCAGAAAGAACACGAAGGTTAACTAAGGGTCATTTCGCTATGAAAACATAATTTTTGGAGTTGAAAATAGAATTAAAGTTAAAGTTAGAGTTGTGTTTGACCATTAATATAAATTAAAGTTGTTTTTAAAATTTTGTGAGAGGGGTAGGAGTGAAAATAAGTTTTTCTTATTTTCACTTTTTAAAAATACAATTTCAAATCGTATTTAAAATTTTCATGATCAAACAATGTGATTTTCACTTTTTTCATTAAAGTGAAATAATTTTTGAGAAAAAAATAAAAATATTCATGGGCAAACGGTTAAGTGTAAAAAGCAAATTGCTATTTCCATAAATAAATTCGCGCAAAGTTGAGACACGCATTTTTCTCAAAGATTCTATATAAGAATAAAGAAGACAGGAGAGAAAAAACAAGACTTTCTAGCTCTTTGCATTATTGCATCAAAAATAGTAAATAGTATAGCTGCCATAGTAGTTTATTTCTTTGCTTAAGCTTGCAGCGTCTATCCAACAAATAAATCATAGCAACAAAAGTCAAATAGAGCTGGCAACATGAAATAGCCAAAATCAAAATGATTTAAACTTTTTTGGTAGGTCTTAAGTATTCTATTGAGATTTTTACGTTCATATTGAAATTCTTGAAAAGCGTACACGTCTAAATGAAAGCTATATAAAGGAGTTTAAGCAGCTTAAGAGGACAACAACTTCTCTCCTTTGTTTCAAATATATGGGAAAAATGGCCTCTCTATTCGCCACTCTATTAGTGGTTTTAGTGTCACTTAGCTTAGCTTCCGAAAGCTCAGCAAATTATCAATACTCATCTCCCCCACCACCAAAGAAGCCATATCACCCTTCACCAACACCTTATCATCCTGCCCCGATTTATAAATCTCCACCATCGCCAAAACCAGTTTACAAGTCGCCACCACCACCGAAGAAGCCATACTATCCTCCACACACTCCAGTTTACAAGTCACCACCACCACCAACACCAGTCTACAAGTCTCCATCTCCACCAACTCCAGTTTACAAGTCACCCCCACCACACAAGAAGCCATACTATCCTCCACACACACCAATTTACAAGTCAACACCACCACCGCCACCCAAGAAGTCATACTATCCTCCACACACCCCAGTTTACAAGTCTTCACCACCACCAACTCCAGTTTACAAGTCTCCACCACCACCCAAAAAGCCATACTACCCTCCACACACCCCAGTTCATAAGTCTCCACCACCAATTCCGGTGTACAAGTCGCCGCCACCACCTAAGAGGTCATACCATCCTACACCAGTTTACAAGTCACCACCACCACCAACGAAGCCATACCATCCTACACCAATTTACAAGTCACCACCAACAACAACGAAGCCATACCATCCTTCACCAACACCATACCATCCTGCACCAGTTGACAAATCTCCACCACCATCAACTCCTGTTTACAAATCTCCACCACTACCAGTGAAGCCATACCATCCTTCACCAACTCCGTACCATCCTACACCAGTTTACAAGTCTCCACCACCACCAACTCCAGTCTATAAGTCTCCTCCACCACCCCACTATCTTTAGACCTCTCCTCCTCCTCCCTATCATTACTAAGGGACTAATTAATTATATCTAAGGTAATTAAGACAAACCAAAACTATCAAAAATGGTATGACTAAAATGCAAAGCAATAATAAGTAATTTTTCTGTTTAAAAAAAGAATGACCTATTTTGATTTGACATAAAATTTAAGAAAATAAAGAAGACTTTTGAATGTTGTGGCCTTAAATTAAAGTTGTGTCAAATGTACTAAAATGCTCTTTAATTTTGTAGTGCTAAACATGTCATGTGAAAAGTTAAAATTAAAGTATTGTAAAAAAAAGAATGTACTAAAAAGAAAGTAGGTTATAAAAACCTTGCCTACTTATTTGGTTAGCTTTATTGATGTACTACATGTTCTCATTCACAATATTATAATCTTATGCAGGAAAAACAGAATGCTGAGCTAAAAGAAAGGCATTTTCCTTTTTCGAGAGGCAATGAAAATGTCGCAATAAAAGAAGAGAGGAGTAAATAATAAGCCCTATATATAGGAGGCGAAGTTCTTTCCAGCTTCATGTTCTCTAAGTTATTACTAATATTGTGTGTACTCTTATGTTTATTTATATTTTAGTTTTTACGTCTTTGTGCATGTTTGCTCAGTTTCAATGCATGCAGAGGTTATGAGATGAATAAAATAAGTTACTAGTACTATACGTTGAGTTTAACCTTCTCTCTCTATTACTGCTTTGTTTCTGTTTTTTATTTCATCTTCTTTATATCGAATCATTTAGGTGAGGCTCCGCGACTTTATCAAATCGATCGAATGAGGTTCGCCAATAAATTCAACTATTCAATCAAGGGGTTCGAAAATAAAAATTTAATATTTGAGATTTGAACTTAGAATCTCAAGACTCAAGGTGAATTTTGAAGCCCCTCAAACACTAAATTAGCCTCTAATCTTATGTTTAGTAAATTAAATTCAAAATCTATACATATACAGAGGCGAATTCAGGATTTAAAGATAGAGTGTGCATTATTATCTTTAACATGGTCATGTCTATCAACTACAGAATTTGGCATACAATTTTTTTAAACTTAAAAAATTCAAAAAATATTATGAACAAAGTATAAACTTCAAAATGATCAAATGACGTTAATTTAGTACTAATATAACAAAAGTAGACTATCCTTTCATACTAGATATCGACGCGTTTTCATATTTTGAAAACGGTCAATGATTGCATCGTTGCTTATATTTACAAATACATCCTTCTCAATGTAACAAACTAAATAATTAATTAAAAAATGCATCACAAATACTGCTACGCAACTCATTCTTGATATGTTTCATGGATGAAAAAGCTCTCTTTACAGTTGCAGTAGCGAGAGAACTGAAAAAGCTATCAGTTGAGTGTGCGTGTTCTAACGTATATTTAGTAGTTGTTTGGTCATGAAAATTATTTACTTTTTTTCGAAAAATTATTTCACTTTAGTGAAAAAAGTGAAAACAAGATGGGTTTGGCCATCAAAATTTCCAATATAATTTTGTAATTATATTTGGAAAAGTAAAAACAAGTTTTACTTGTTTTCACTTTTTTCACTCATATTTCTCTTACAAAATTTTAAAAACAACTTTAATTTATATTTATGGTCAAACACAACTCTAATTTTAACTTTAACTTCAACTCTAACTCCAACTCTAAAAAATTGTGATTTTCATGACCCAACATGATATACTTGGCTTGAAGAGAACTTGAAAAAATTGTAAATTTTAGGGATTTAATGTTGTAGGCTTGGCAGTTTTGGGATTGGAGAATTGCATGGCCCATGAGTTTATTAAATAAGAATATACATTAAATTAATTTAAATGGCTGGAGCATTAATTGTAAAGGCAAAAGCAAAAAAGGACACTTGCTAGGAATCGAACCCGCAACGTCCCGAGTCAAGAGACCTTTTCATCTGCTTTCCTAATCAGTGCACCAAAATGACATTTGATAATATGGGTGCGCAATTTAATATATTACCATGTTTTTACAGTATCTATACATATATCTATATACAATTTTTAAAAAAAATTACTGGGTGTACGTGCACCCTCACGGATCCACATGGGTCCGCCTCTGTACATATACATAAAAATTGAGAAAATACCTTATATATACAATATAATAATTTACCGAGGGGGTTCAGGTGAACTTCCTTGGTATACTCTAGATCCGTCCCTCGATACTTACTATATATATATACTAGTTTAGGTGTACGCGTCTTGCGCGTGTATCTCACTTTAATGAGTTCAAACATTACATTAAATAGGATATTTGCTTAATAATAAAGATGAACATAATAATTAAATTTAATATCTTTTGAGAATGTAAAAATGGAGAATTTATTTATTAAACCTAGTCTTTACCAAAAATATTTTTAAAAGTCGATCGACATTAATCTACCATCTGTAAATTGCAACAAAATAATACAATGATAGAGACATCAAAATAACATAATTAAATCTAATATTTACACACAAAAATTTTCTCAAAGTCGTCTGACACCCATCTACCACCCGTGAAGAATAACATAATAATACGATAAGAAAGATATCAAAATAATACAACTAAACCTAACCCTTACATAAAAAAAATTCCTCAAAGCCGATCAACATTTATCTCTCACCTGTAAACTGCAACAGAATAATACGATAAACGTGATATCAAAACAATACAATGAAGCTTAAATTTTACAAACAAAAATTTCTCAAAGCCGATCGAGATTCATCTACGAACTGTAAATTACCACAAAATAACAAATTAATAGAGATATTACGATAATACAATTAAACCTAACCTTTACCTAAAAAAAAGAATTTCAAAGCCGACCCACATTCATCTAACATCTGTAAATTAAAACAAAACAATAAGCTAATAAACGTATCAAAATAATACAATTAAACCTAACTTTTACACAAGAAATTCTTCAAAACCAACTGACATTCATCCACGGCCAATATAAACTATAAGAAAATAAATATAATTGTGATCACAAAACTTCGATTTTGATCAAACTAATTCTTGTGTGAGCAAAAATTTTGATCCTAAAGAATGATTTTGAATGAAAACAAAGAATATATATATATATATATATATATATATACACACATGTTGAATTTTATTATGCTGACAAAAACAGTGAAGAAGTTGAGGGTTAGAAAATCAAGCATCTACCAATCTAGACATGCAATCGAATCAAGTTAGATGAGCATCAATCATATTCTCCCAATAGGTAAACCGGTTTGTTCTCTAGTTTAACATACATCTCAATATTTATAGAAGTATCTCCTTAATAGAGTCCTATTTTAGGAGTATTTTTCTAATTGAACAGTAGAAAGAAAAATGTTAATTAATTCTCCTACCATATATTTTAGGGGGAAGAACAGAAACGACATTTTAAATTAAGCTATTTGCATGAAAATGGCCATGGAATTTAAATTCCACTTTCTAGCTATTTCAATTTACTGGCTTTTCTATATTGTTTCTGCACACCTTCTATACAGTTTCTATGCAAATTTTATACATATAAATATTTTATACGAAAATTATACAGTTTTGATATACAATTTATACAATAATTGTACATTTTTTGACACGTTTTATACAATAATTATATAATTTTCATATACTTTCTATATATATTTTATACATATACTTGATAGGACTATACATATATCTTGTATAGATACATATTCTATTTAACAATTATATCATTTTTATATAATTTAATTATTATTTCTAAATAATAAAAAATAGAATATTTGATCATTTCAAAAATTTATAGCAAAATAAATATTAAAATATTTTAAAAGGGTCGAATTGCCCAAGTTGAATACTGTATCAGTATTGTATATAGACTGTATCAATATTGTATATGGACTGTATATGGACTACGTAGGCCAAAATGATCAAAATTAGGAAATGGCTATAAAGCAGAAATAGTATATCCGACTAGCCACTTTTTGAAAAGTTTTCAAACTTGGGTTATTTGTTTTAAAAAGTGCTATAGAGTGTATTTTTCCATATATTTTAGGAGTCCCATATATTTTAGGAAGTATTAGTAGAAAGAAAAATATTAATTAATTGTCCTACCATATATTTTAGGAGTCTCATATGTTTTGGGAAGTCTAGTTAATATAATAAAAAATAATTAAATAATAAATTAAAATAAAATAATGGAAAGACGGTTTTGTCTAAAGAAGAGACTTTTAATGAAGGGTAAAAAGTTCAAATAACTTTTCTAAGCGTTTTTATATTTTTAATATATTATAGATATAGATATAGATATAGATATAGATATAGATATTGATATAGATTATAGATATAGATATTGATATAGATATAGATATAGATATATTGGTTAACTAAAAAGAGAAGTTACTCTCACGGCATCAACGTATGCTTGAGCGACATGTAGATTGAGAAAATTTCCAAAATTGACAATGGCAAAGTGTTAAAAAATTGATGATGAAAAAAAAAAGTTGGTGAAATAATTGGGAAAACATTAATTAAATGTTCGTACGTAACTGTTTAGCATTTGGCAACCATTCAAAAATAGGACGAAGGCATCATAGTAAGTTATATTATTCCTCAAGAAGTCACCATCCTCATATATGTGCTGTTTCATAAAATTCATCCAATATATATTTGGTAAATGCGAGATACAGTTGAGATAATTCATAATCCAGTCAAGTTTTTGGTAATTATAACTAACAATTGCTCGTACACCCACAGTTCAATTATGTTGGAACTCTCTATGGCCAGCCCAAAAAGATAATTAAGGGATTTGGAGCAGAATGGTTGATGCATTCATTTTTTAAGTGAATTTGGTTCCTACTTTTTAATATTTTTGAAATAAATTTTTATATAAAAGTTATTTTAAAAACATTCTAAATTACTTTAATTATTATCATTTTGTTTTAGCTTTTTGAATAATTAATGTAGCTGCTCAAGTTCAATAGTTTGATTTTAAATGTTGATTTTCATGTATTCGTGTTTAATTATGCTTTTATCTTTTTAGTTTAGCTTACCTATCAGTGATTTAGATAGGTGACATCTCTTTCTCCTTTTTTGACCGTGATGGAAAGTGTCAAGACAAACTGATTTTGCAAAAGATATGAAAAGGTTTTCCTATTAAAAGAAAGATAAGGAAAAGGGTAGAGTTATGTGTGTGATCGACCAAATATACATTAGGTATTATTGAGCTTAGACAATACTATTATATTATCTGTCAGTATTAATTTACATAATTAAATTATGTAATTCATCTAATCCCATCAAAGCTTTACTTGTTACGTAAATTACATGAATAAAGAAAAAATTGTAAGAGCCCGTTTGGATTAGTTTAAAATAAATAGTTTTTAAGCAACAAGCATGAAAAGAACTTTTGAGGTGCTGCAGCTTATTCTACATATAAACAGTTACCTGTTTGGATAAAAGTTACCTCTTAAGTTATTTCATATTTCAAATTAATTAGATAAAATTATTTTCTAATAATTTCAGATTGTTTATTGAAAACACTGTATGAAATTGAAAAATAGCAAAAAAAAAATAAAATAATTTTCACTCCAATGTAAAATTACTAATTATAACAAGAATAAGAAGAACTTTCTTGTCAATCTTTAGGCAAAATGGTTCAATGGACTCTTGTACTATTTTTTATTTTTAATGTGGATACTTTACATGACCCTTGAATCTATTAAAAAACATTTTAAATATTTTTTTGGTGAGTGTAACACACTTACCCCATGTTAGCTTTCACATTATTTTAAATATAACATTAAATTCCACATCATTTTTAAAATGCCACATAAAAAATTAAATATTAAAAAAATAAAAAAATTAAACTGAAAATTAAAAAAAATTAAAATGATAGTGGTCGGCTCTCTCTCTTCTCCATCTTCTCTCTTCTTCATCTCTCCACTCTCTCTTCTTCCTCTTCTCTCTTCTCCATCTTTTCAAAAATCAATGTTGTTATCGTCAAGTACTTGCATCTGCTTGTCCACATTTTTGCTCTTTTATCTGCGCTACCATTGCAAATTTCGGCGATGATGGTGCTGTTGCGTCTGGCCGGCAAATCAAAAAAATCCCACACTAGAAGGGGCGCCTCTTCACGGGGAACAAAACTCACCAGAAAGCCCCAAAAGTTTGTAGGTCAAATGCCATCAGTTTTAGTTCATTTGTTGCACCACAGATCAGCCTAATTTGGCGTTAATGGTGGTGTGGCCATGGCAGTCTTGAATTCCCAAAAGTTGTTAATGGTGGGTTTTGAAAATTTTCTCTTAATGTAGTAGTGAAACTCCATTTGATTTTTTTTTGAATTTTGAAATTCTTAAGCCTTTTTCTGTGAATTTTGATTGATTTACACGATTCTGTGAACTGAGTTTGAATCTTGATTGTAAAGATTGAAATTTTATATGATTTTAGAACTGGGTTTCGAATTTTGTTTGTGAAAGGTTGAAACTTTAGATGATTTTGAAGTTGAGTTTTGAGTCTTGTTTATCAAACGGTGGAGACTCTATCTGATTTTGGAGCTGTGGTTCGAATCTTGTTTGTGAAAGGTTGAAACTTCAAATGGTTTTGGAATTCAGTCAATTCACTAGCCACATCATTAACTAAGAGAATATATAATTTTAGTTTTCAGCTGAAAATATCTTAACCAAAACACAAAATTGATACCTATAAACACTTCAATACTAACCTGAACCTTTAATTGTATAAACTAGAACTGTGAAGCATCTTTGGCGTTTATCATTTATTCGTTTCACACTTCTACTCCATTTTGTATATCATTTGTTGCAGGAAAAGGAGGTGAAGACGAGGAATAGAGGAGAAAAGAGGGAGGGGGGAAGGGTTCTTTTCATTTTTTTAAATTATTTTAATATAAAATTGATCAAAAATTGATCCTTACTCGCACCCTAGGCGCGTGTCTACACGCTCCTTGTCCTAGTCAACCATTTTAATGCTACATAGGTCCGGTCAACAGTCAAAGGGTTTAAAATATTATTTTTTAATGGGTTCAAGGGTCCAGATAACAAACATGTAAGTAGGAGTATCCACATTACAAAACGAACATAGTACAAAGGTCCAATGAACCATTTTGCCATCTTTTTTTGTCATGAGAAAATTTAAATCAAATTGACATTCCCTATGATGGAAGATCATAATGTTGATGTGATTGCAGGATTGAAGGCTTATCTGAGCCGCACCTTCGATATAAACTTGGCATGCTAAGGTACTTCTTGGACACAGAGGTTTTTAAAATAGAGGAACCTGCTCTGCCTCCACCCATAGGACTTTTCAAATAATATTTAATACTCTTTTAATTAATATAATCTTTGAATAGTAAAATTTGAATAACGAAATAAACTAGTCAATCATATCATTACAATGTGCAAAGGAAAAAAAAAACATGAACTATGATAGAGTGCAACATCAATGGAAGAGAGCAAGAAACGAAAAAATGAGTTAGAATAGGGAAGGATATTTTAGGAGTTTAAAGAACATGCCAGGATTAATAAAGTAAATTACTTGGTCAAACTTAAAATAATTTTTAAGCCAAAAGCAATAAGTTAGGGTAGATCAACTTATAGCTTTTGGCTTATTTTAGCTTAAAATCACTTATTTTTAAGTACTTTTGTTGTTTGTCAAACACCCAAATAAGTCAAAAAATATTTTAAAGTTGGTTTGATCGGGTTTTAAGCTCATCCAAACACCCTCTGAGTCACTATGCGTTGATGCCAAATATTTCACATTTTGGTTGGAAATGAACTAAAATAATTACAAGAGAATTTTCACTCTGCTGGCCAATCAAGACCTTGTTTAAGAAATGAATTAAGTTCTTAGATATAACAAATACAAATACAATAAACAACAAATGGACATATAGAAATCTTTCATGTTATTATAAATAGAAACCTTTTGAGAACTTGTCTCAAATTAGATGATTTAGATGATAACTTTTTTAAAAATAACTAAAAATTACATAAATACACAACTTATATTTCAATATTACAAAAAATCTCAACTCTATAAACATATTACAAAAATTCAACATATACACAGAATGTTATGTATATGTCGGCTATGTTATGTATATTAATAGGGAGAGAGAATAAAGTAATTAAAAAAATGAGAGAAAGTGTAATTACTTCCAAAAGGGTTGATATTTATGTTATTTATACTAAAAATAAATACAAATCAAGTCACGATTTTATTGCTAGTTATTAAGAAGTACAATTCGTAAAGGGGGATTAGAACGTACACATTCTTGTACAAGATGAGAACTAAGCCTGTCAAACGGGTCGGTTTGACCCGGCCCACTAAACAAATTCGGCCCGGTTTGATTCAGTCCGATCAGCCCACGGGCTGTAGGGTACCGGATCCTGTGTTGGATTAATTTTTGTGGGCCCAGTTAATCCGGCCCGAATCGAAATCGGTCCAGGCCTGCTGGTTAACCGAACCATCCCAGATAACTATATTTTTTTTTAAAATCAGATTTAGTATATATATCATTATATTGTAGTATATATCTTGTAGTATATGTTTTATCTAGAGTAGTATATCTATTGGATGGTACGTATATATGTGTATATATAGAATATAAACTCTAAAGTAGTGTATACTTAACGTACACATGTGTATGTGTTTTATAAATTAGTATATATATCATTATATTGTAGTGTATATATATTGCAGTATATTTTATTTAAAATAGTACATATATATTGAATGGTACATATATATGTGTGTATATTTTCTATAGACTCTAAAGTAGTATATATTTAACGTATACATGTCTATATGTTTTATAAATTAGTATATAACTATATATATCGTGTGTGTATATATTGTAGTATATTTTATTTAAAGTAGTACGTATATATTGAATGGTACGTATATATGTGTATATATATCTTCTATAAACTCTAAAGTAGTGTATATTTAACGTATACATGTATATATATTTTATAAATTAGTATATATATCATTATATTGTAGTATATATCTTGGAGCATCTTTTTTATAGTAGTACATATATTGAATTGTACGTATATATGTGTATATATAGAATATAGACTCTAAAGTAGTATATATTTAACGTATACATGTGTATATGTTTTATAAATTAGTATATAACTATATATATAGTGTGTCTATATATTGTAGTATATATATTGTAGTATATTTTATTTAAAGCAGTACATATATATTGAATGATATGTATATATGTGTATATATCTTCTATAGACTCTAAAGTAGTATTTATTTAACGTATACACGTGTATATGTTTTATAAATTAGTATATAACTATATATTTAGTGTGTTTATATATTGTAGTATATATTTTATTTAAAATAGTACACATATATTGAATGGTACGTATATATGTGTATATATCTTCTACAGACTATAAAGTAGTATATATTTAACGTATACATGTGTATATGTTTTATAAATTAGTGTATATATCATTATATTGTAGTATATATATTGTAACATATGTTTTATTTAGAGTAATATATATATAACTAACGTATCGTCGTATACAGAATTACATGTGTAATTGTGTAATTATGTATATGTTTTTTAAATTCTAATGTACTATATACTTTATAGTATATATATATATATATATTGTTTAACGTATTTAAAATGTATATAGGTGGGTATATATAGTGTATATTGAAGAAAAAACTCTTAATTTTTTTTTTTGTTTTTGACCGGATTTTGAATCGATTTTGATTGGGTTTAGGTGGGTTGGACCGGGTTAGGTTAAGTGGACTGTTGGGCCCAAAATCGAATCGAACCGTTTAACCAGGCCCGGATTCGAACCGACCCACAAACTGGATAAACTCGACCGGCCGATTCTGGTTGACCCGGCCCGGCCCACTTAACAGCCCTAATGAGAACTAGGTAAACCAAACTATTGAACTTGAGTAACTACGGTAATTATTCAAAAAGCTAAAACAAAACGATAATAAATTAAAGTTGATACGTCAAGATATCTCATATTTTGATTGTAATACGCATCTCAAGTCAGAGTTCATCGATTTTTTGATTAAATATAGTGATTTCAGTAATTACCTGACTACAAGAGCCTATTTAAGAAGTTGAATCCCACAAAATAAATAAGTTTATTTTTGATGTAAAAGGGAGACTAGAGGCCTGCCAAAGAAAAATGAAATCTGACATAAAAGACTGTCAATATTATTATCTACAAGTATTATTATCTAGTTGACATTTTTTAAAAGAAATTTATTCAAGTTTTGAAAATGATAGATCTAGGACTAACAATATACTTTCTACAGATGAAAAACACATAAGATTTTGATGAAATTTTTATTTGTCAGAAAAGTATGCAATAGAGATGCTTGTAAATTTTCATGGAAAATCACTAAGGTGCAAGCGCATCAATGAATTCAACAGAGCAATTATGTAAACAAGATGAACCTGATCAATTTTGATGCAATTTCAAAAGTTTGATCAAACGCCTGATGTATCTCACTGTTATAAGTCCAAATAAATTATTTGTTGTAAGTTGTTTTGTCCAAATCTTTAAGTTGTGCTACTGAAAAGCATCTGGAAACAACAAAAAAATTATAAGATACATTAAAGATATTGAGTATCGTATAAAATTCAAGCAGTATGAGAATTTCAAGTGTATTATATATGGATTAATCTCATAGAGTAATTGCTGAATCTAACAATAAACGAAAACTACATCAGTATATCGCTTCAGCCCAGGATCAGTGATTATTTTTTTTTTTGAAAAAATTACACGACAACACTACTTAATTTACCATATCTACTTAAAATCTCACTTTTTTATTTAGTTGCATCTCATCCCATATTTTAATTTTTCTATCTCCATTGTACTTGATACATCACATTTTTATTTTTATCTCCTAAATCTGTCTCCCCATTGTTCTAAGATCTCCCAAGTTTCTACCATCCTCCCATTGCATCACTATCTTTCTCTCAACTTCTCCTTTTCTCTCACTTTCTCTAATAAAAAATCATCGTTGACGGGGACAAAAAGCTTTCATCTCTTGACTCACACTATCCAGTCACCACCGAGTCCGCCGCCCTCTCCCTCTTCTCCCTTTCCTTCACTCCACTCTCATCTCCTTCTCTCCACCTCCATGTCATTTCATTTCCGAACATCTCCAATAAAAAAAATCACCGGTGAATCACTATCAAAATGAAAATCTCCCAAAATTTTATCTTTTCCAGCAAATGTTGGAGAATTTTGATGATATATGTGGAGATCTATCCAGATCTGATAGGAAACATTTGTTTTTTTTTCGTTCCAAAAATTTTAAAAAATCGATGTCTGATGGATTTTAATCTTTCTGACACATAGACTAATGTATTTGACTAAAGTTATGTATCAGACTGATGTTAATGCTACTGATACACAATTAAATCTTGGTCATGATACATTATGCATGAAATGATTTTGGTTATGCATTATTATAGAATCTCAAATTACTTGTATATATCTATAGCACGATACATAATAATCAAACTAATAACTTATGTATCATTACATATCACTTCTTATATGTAAAATGAGATATAATACATATCAGAGTATGACAATATATCTGAGTCACAATGTATCCGTACAATAGTGATGTATTCGTATAAAATTATTTTGAAATTTTTAGTAATATTGAAAAGAGTTGGAATAAGGAATAATGAATTCCTAAATTGGTGCATGAGATTTATGTTGTTTAGCTATTTTTCGCTTGGTATTTCAAGAATTAGAAAATTATGGCACAATCAACTGTAGTGGTTGAACTCATTGCAGTAATGACCTGAGTAAATCAAATCTTATGAATGAAAAAGAAATATTTTGTGATTTGCATATAAATAAGAAAATAATATTGAGATTGTAAGAACCCGCAAAATTCTAAGCTTAACTCAGTCTGTTAAAGCTTGTAAAGAGGTCCCAGACTTAGAAATTTCATCTAAGTGATTATATATAGAAGTATTTTAGCCTTCGTAAGTTGGCGATCCTATTTCACGACCCTTATGACCTTAAAATATCAAATTTTAGGTTGATTCATGATCAGGAGTGTCAGTAGGTCACTTCAGGTGAGTTTCAGATTTTTTGGACCTCGTTTAAACCATGTTCAGGTGACCAAAACAGTGGGTAGACGCGATCTCGACGCGTTGCGTCACCCATCACGTCGACAGATAATTTCCCCCCAGCTTTTAGTGCAATTTTAGTGAACCAACGCGAACTCGATGCGGCACGTTGGCCATCGCGTCGATGGCATCGACGCGGTGCGTCAGTCTACACGTCCCTAGGCACAGTTTTTTCATTTTTAATTCCGCATCCAGAGGGGTAAATGAGTCTTTATCCCACTTCTATTCATCCCCAAAAACACAAAATTAAGTCATTCATAGGGCTAAAATACTCATTCTCTCTAAAATTCACTCAAGAACAAACCCTAGGGGATCTAATTTCAAATTCAAGATTCAAGAATGCACCATCAATCTTCATGGATTCAAGCACCAAGGTATGTTAGGTGTTCATCCAAGGGTTTCCTTCCACCCTTGGAGTTCAAGAAACTCTTTTAAACTACAAGTTAATTGATTTCAAGAATTCCATGTGAGATTTAAGTGTATTCATGATTATGATGTTAATTGTGTTCTAATCCATGGTTTATTCCAAGTTTCATATGAAAATATTTATCATGTGTGTAGTATCATGTGAATTCATGTTAAAAGCCCTTGATTTTCGAATTGAAATTTGAAATTATGATGCCTATATGTTGTTTATTATCATGTGTATAGATTATATTCCCCAAGTGCTTGATAAATTGCTCATGTGAATTAAATGTGAAAATCATGAAATACTAGCATATGTGCAAGCTTATATCTTACAGGTGTTTAATAGAATGCCTCTATGAACTAGTTGTGAGCAATTGAACATTGTGATGCTTTTCAAGTTTATGATATGCTTTAATTTTCATGCTATCGAGTCCTAGGGGTATTCAATATCCAAAAATCTAGCTGCTTACTTAGAGTTACAGTAGTTACAGAACAGTCTCAGTAGCATTACGAATAGTAGTACTCAGAAATCAGTCATAGTCTCAGTTCAGTATACAGTTTAGAACTCAGTAGTATTCAGCCAGTATAGAACTTAGTATATTCAGTCAGCAAATAGAACTCAGAACACTCAATTAGTTATAGTACTCAGTGAACTCAGTCCAGTTTAGTCAGTTAACACGATCAGTAACAGTTCAGTCTAGCCTAGAACAGTTTAGAAATTAGTTTAGTGTCTTTTAGTTGGGAGTAGGATTTAGCACCGAGCGAGTACAAGTATGCTAGCTTCCCCTTCAGAGAGGCAGAGTCGTTAGTAGCAATACCTGTACTCCAGAATTGCGTAGCCATCATAGGATAAGGAGTCACCCATCATACTAGGCTTGACTACCTCCCAGAGGTCACTTATTAGATTAGGCTTGACTCCGCCCAAGTGTCACCCGTTAGTTAGGCTTGGCATCCTGGTTTTTAGTGTTAGTACCCGTGGTGCGGTATTAGCACCCTTCCAACTGGGGTCACAGGTTGGACCCCTATCTGCTCAGATTTGGGGCATATCGGTTAGATGATTACCTCACATAGGTTACATTTCAGTCTCAGTATAGAACTCAATTTAGTTCTACAGAATCAGGATTGTCAGACATAGTCATCCAACTCAATATAGAACTCAGTTCAATTCTACAGAATCAGGACTGTCAAAAATAGTAATACAGTTATCAGTCAACTCAGATATTAGTCATTCAATTATCAGAACTCAGTATCCAGTGTTACTATGATCCTAGACAGAATATATGTAGATATATGCAGTATTGCATAATCAGTGTTTCATCAATTTTCAGTTATACATGTACTCTCATTCAGTTGTATTCATACTATTCAGTCAGTTATTCTTCAAGCATATGAACCCTTGCATATCAGCCTACCTCACTTAGCATACCAGTATATTCAAAGTACTAACGCATACCTTTTCTTTTGCGCTATGATGCTTTATATCATAGGTTTAAACGCATGGGCTCCTGATCGTACTTAATAGCCTGGACTATCAGCAGCAATTTTAGTAGTGAGTCCTCATCTATCGAGGGCATGTTTTTATTTTAGTTATCAATTTATCAGTAGTTTAGTAGTTGGAGTTAGTTGGGGGCTTATCCCATCAACTCCATATCTAGACAGTTTAGTTAGAGGCTTTTCAGACTAGACTTTCAGATAATATTCAGTTATACAAATTATTATTAGCGTTGGTATTCTTTATCAGTATTTTAGGTTTTGAACTTTATGGTATTTCAGCTTATTTTTCGTATTTATTACAATATTATTATTTAGTGCTCACAGCAGATATCAGTCATGGGTTAGCTTGTGGTCCTTCGAGGTCATAGGCACCGTGTGGCATCCGAGGTACAGACTCAGGGCATTACAAAATTAGTATCAGAGCCTAAGGTTCAACAGAGTCCTAGGGAGTTTGAAAGTTGTATCAAGTAGAGTCTTGTGCATGGGTGTATAGCCCTTCACACTTATGGACAGGAGGCTATGAGATGTTTTAGGAAAAGTTTCCCTTCTTTTAGTATGTATGTCGTGCGAGTGAGCATGAGCTCAAGCTAAATTCTTAATCTAATCCTTTTCTTCCTTCCAGTTACAGAACATGCCTCCCAAAAAGACTAATGGAAAAAGAACTAGAAATCAGTCAGCACCACAGCCCGTTCAGGCAGATCTCCTAGACGAGTATATCTCCCATGCAAAATTCAGAGTTGCATTCACTACTCTATCTAATTTCGTAGCAGCCCAAAATGAATGGCCAACTGCTGTTCAGGTCAACCTAGTGGCCAATACTGCTGCATCCAGGATTTGAGACTTCACCCAAATGAATCCTCCTCTATTCTCAGCATCTAAGTTAGAAGAGGATCCACATGAGTTCCTCAATCAGGTTCAAAAAGTCACAGATATCATGGGGGTGACTTTCAATGAGAGTACTGAGTTAGCTACCTATCCACTACAAGATGTATCTCATACGTGGTTTAAACAGTAAAAGGTAGATAGGGCCATAGATGCAGAAACTATAGAGTGAGAAGAGTTTGTTACTACGTTTTTAGATAGATTCTTTGCCTTATAGCTGAGAGAAGACAAGGTGTTAGAGTTCATCAATCTCAAGCAAGGCAGTATGAGTGTGAAAGAGTATTCCCTTAAGTTTATTCAGTTAGCTAGGTATGTGTAAGATCCCGCAAAATCCCAAGCTTGATTCATTCCTATAAAAGCTAATAAGGGGTCCCAGACTTAGAAATAATTCTGCTAAGTGTTCATACTTAGAGTTATTTTAGCCTGTGTAAGTTGGTGATCCTTTTTCATAACCCTTATGACCTTTATATATTGATTTTTAGGTTAATTCATGATCAGGAATGTCAGTAGGTGTTCTCGGATAAGTTTTGGATTTTTTGGACTTCGTTTGAAACACATTTGAAAGCTCAAACCAGTGGATCGACGCAATCTCGATGCACCGCATTGCCCATCATGTCGATGAGTATTTTTCCCAAGCTCCCAATGCAAATTTTAGTGAACTGATGCAGACTCAACGTGGTGCGTTAGTTATCGCATCGATGCCAACGACGTGGTGCGTCGGCTGTGCGTCACTAAATCAGTTTTCATTCATTAAAAAAACGCGTCCTCAGAGGTAATTGGGTCCTTTTCCACCTTATGTCAGCCCCCAAAACACGAGATTAAGTCTCTTTAGAGGCAAAATTCATTCACCTTTCTCAAAATTTCTCAAGAAGCAAATCCTAGGATCTCCAATTCAAGATTCAGCCTTCAAGAACACTCCATCGTTCTTCTCAAATTTAAATACCAAGGTATGTCAAGTGTTTATCTAAGGGTCCCTTCCAAGAAACTCTTTTAAACTTTAAGTAAATTGCTTTCATGATATTCATGATTTGGATTCAAGTGTATTCATGATTATAATGTTGATTGAGTTTCTATTCCATGATTAAGTGCAAGATTTATGTAAAAACAATTATTAAGTATGTAGTACCATGCGAATTCATGTTAAAGCCTTAAAATTGTGATGCTCATGTGTTGATTAGTACTATGTGCATATACAATGCCTTCCAAGTGTTTGATGAGTTGTTCATATGAATTAAATAGTGAGATTATATCATGTTATCATGTATACTGGTTCATGCCATTCAAGTGTTTGATAAAATGTCTTTCTAGATGCATTATGAACAAGTGTGTATTTCTATGCTATGCAAGGTCATGTGATGCTTTACTTTTCATGCTATCGAGTCTTGGGAGTATTTAATATCCGAAAATTTAGCTGATTACCTAGAGCCAGTGAAAGTTACAAAATAATCTCAGTCATGTCATGATCAGTAGTACTCTCAGTCATTTACAGAACTCAGGAAAAACTCAGTAGACTTAGTATCAGTCCAGTCCAGTTCAGTATTCAGTTCAGACCTCAGTAAATTCAGTCAGTTAATAGAATTCAGTAGTATTCTATCAGTCAATGAAACTTAGTGAACTCAGTTCAGTTCAGTTAGACAGTATAATCAGTAACAGTTCAGTTAAGCCTAGTATGAACTAGGAATCAGCTTAGTATCTATTCAGTTAGGAGTAGGATTCAGCACCGAGCGAACCCAGGGATGGGGGCATTTCTTCTAGCAGAGGGTTTGACCCTTAGTAGCAATCCCTGTATTATAGAACTACGTAGCCAGCGTAGGTTGAGATATCTTCCTTCCAGACTAGAGTTGATACATCTCATATGAGTTTTTTTACCAGTGAGGGTTGACGAAAGAGCTTTATGTCAGAGAGGGTTAACTCACAGTTGTCTTTACCCATGGCACGGTACTGATTCTCTTCCAACTGGAGTTACAGGTTAGACCCTAATTTATTCAGAATGGGGCATGTCGGTTAGATAATTACCTCTCACAGTCTCAGTTTCAGTCTTTAGAATAGAAATCAGTTTAGTTTTACAGAAATCAGGATTGTCAGACACAATCACTCAGTTCAGTATGAAACTCAAAATAGTTCCACAGAATCAGGATTCTCAAATACAGTCACTCAGTTAATAGTAATACAGTATCAATAAACTCAAATATCAGTAAATCAGTAAATTCAAAACTCAGTATCCAATGTTATCATAACCTCATTTACAATTTATGTATTCATGCATACACTCTGATTCAGTTATACTCATATTATTCAGTCATTATTGTTCATGCATATTAACCTATGCATCTAAGCCTACCTCACTTAGCATACCAGTACATTCAAAGTACTGACGCATACCTTTCTTCTGTGCTATGATATCTTATATCATAGGTTCAGACGCATGGGCTCCCGATCATACTTAGCAGCCCGATCCATCAGCAGAAAACTTAGTGGTGAGTCCTTATAGTTCGAGGACAAATTTATTATTCCAGTATTTTAGTACTCAAATTATTTTAGTAGTTGGAGTTAGTTGGGGACTTGTCCCATCAACTCCTTATCCAGACAGTAAAGGCTTTTCATACTAGAGTATTTATAGACAGATGTTCAGTTTTGGTATTGATGTACCGTACTTAGTATTTATTTACAATTTTGAACCTTATGGTAAGTTTTTACCTAATTTTTCCATATTCACAGTATTATTATTCAGTTATTGCGGCAGGTACTAGTCATGGGTTAGCTTGTGGTCCATCGGGATTAAAAGCACTGTGTGGTGTCCGAGGTACACACTCGGGGCGATACAAACTTGGTATCAGAGCCTAAAGTTCAACTGAGTCCTAGGAAGTCTAAAAGCCGCATCTAGTAGAGCATTGTGCATAGGTGTGTAGCACACCACACTTATGGATAGAAGGCTGTTAGATGTTTTAGGAAAAGTTTTCCTTTTTTTAGTAATTATATCGTGTGGGCGAGCACAAGATCAAGTTAAACTCTCTGTCTAGTCCAAGTTTCTCTTCCGTTTACAGAATATGCCTTAAAAGAGGGCTAAGGAAAGAGGAACGAAAGACCAGCCAGCAACCCATCCCGTCCATTCAGATCCTCTAGACGAACATGTCTCCTACGCTGAATTTAGAGCAACTTTTACCACCCTAGATCATTCTGTGGTAGCCTAGAATAAACGGCCAGCTGTCGTTCCGATCAACCCAGTGGCCAATACTGCTACAGACAGGATTTGGGACTTCACTCGAATGAACCCTCTATCTTTTACTTGTTTAATTCAGATAAGGACCCTCAAAAATTTCTTGATCAGGAGTAAAAAGTTACTGATATTAGTTGGAGGATGTGGCTCACTCATAGTTTAAACAGTGGAAAGCAGAAAAGGCCCATAGAGTGGGAGAAGTTTGCTATTGCTTTTCTGGATATGTTCTTCCAGCTAGAGTTGAGGGAAGCAAAGATTTTAGAGTTTATAAATCTGAGATAGGGCAACATGACGGTACAAGAGTAATATCTTAAGTTTACTCAGTTAGCCAAATTTTTCCCTCATGTGGTAGTAGATAGCAGATCTAAGATGAGTAAGTTTGTGTTAGGCGTGTCTAGCAGTATTGTCAAAGAGTATAGGACCGCAATGCTAATTAAGGAGATGGACATATCCAGGCTCATGGTCCATGCTCAGCAGATAGAGGAGGCTAAGAATAAAGAAAAAGAAAGGGATAACAAGAGAGCTAAAATAGGTAGCTTCAACTTTACCCAGCCTAAGTCAAAGGGTGGTAATCATTCTCAGTTCTGCCCAAAATCTTCAGTTCTAGCTCCGTCCTCAGCTAGTGCTCCCATACCGAAATTCAGAGATGGCAATAGAGATAGGGCATCAGGCTTTAAACCCCAAGATAGTGTTAGTAGTGCCGTAATAAATCCTCTTTTCCATAAATGTAGCAGAAACCATCAGAGAGTCTGCAGAGCTGGTAGTGACATAAGTTTTAGATATGGCAAGACAGGCTACAGATTTAGACAGTATCCTCAGGTTGGTTTGTAGAGTCAGCATAATCGTCCCTCAGCTCAGTCCGGTCACCCGAATTAGTAAGGTGCCACTTCCAGTGCCACCAGTGGGAAATGCCCAAATATACTCTATGCACTTCAGTCCCAGTAGGATCAGGAAAGTTCTTCGAATATGGTCACAGGTACGTTACAAGTTTATCATTTACCCCAGTGGGTAAATCTATCATAGTCCGACGGGTATACAGGAACTATTCGGTTATGGTATCTCATAAAGTCATATCAGCATACTTAGTCAAATTAAAGATGACCGATTTTGATGTTATTCTCGGCATGGATTAGCTTCATTCTTGCTATGCCTCAGTTGACTACATAAATAGAATTTTTCAGTTTCAGTTCTCGAATAAACCTGTCCTATAGTAGAGGGGTAGTACTTCAGTAATTAGGGGTCAGCTTGCCTCCTAACTTAGGGCAAAGAAAATGATATCTAAGGTATGTGTCTACTATGTCATTGTTCGAGTCCAAGACTCTAGTTTAGAAACCCATAATCTTGAATCAGTGTCAATAGCATGTGAATTTCCTGACGTATTTCCCAAAGATCTTTTCAGAGTTCCTCCTAAAAGGGAAATTGACTTTGGAATTGACCTTCTTCCAGATACTCAGCCTATCTCTATTCTGTCATGCATAATATCTCCAGCAGAACTCAAAGAATTAAAAGAACAGTTAAAGGATCTCCTAGATAAGGGATTCATCATACCAAGTGTGTCCCCGTGGGGTGCACCAGTTTTATTCGTGCGTAAAAGATAGTTTTCTTAGAATGTGTATAGACTACCGTCAGTTAAATAAAGTCACGGTCAAGAACAAGTATCCACTTTTTAGAATCGATGACTTGTTTGACCAACTTCAGGGTGCCAATTACTTTTCTAAGATAGACCTCAGATCAGGTTATCATCAGCTTAGAGTTAGAGAATGTGACATTCTGAAAACATCTTTCAAAACTTGATATGGTAACTTTGAATTCTTATTCATGTCATTTGATCTTACCAATGCCCCATTAGCTTTCATGGACTTGATGAACCGTGTGTTCAAGTAGTACTTGGACCTGTTCGTCATAGTCTTCATAGAGTATATCCTTGTTTACTCCCGCAGTGAGCATGATCATGCAGACCATCTCAAAATAGTATTGCAGACTCTCAGAAACCATCAGCTATTCGCCGAATTCAGTACGTGCAAATTTTGTCTACGGTTAGTAGCCTTCCTTATCTATATCATTTTCGGTGATAGCATTAGAGTTGATCCCCAAAAGACCAAAGCATTGAGAAACTGGCCCAGACCCATCTCTCCATCAGATATCCAGAGTTTTTTAGGCTTGGATGACTATTATCGATGATTTGTTGTGGGATTTTCGTCTATTACATCCCCCATGTCTAGATTGACTCAGAAAAAAGTCAAGTTTCAATGGTCTGATTCTTGTGATAAGAGTTTTCAGGAGTTGAAGACTCGACTCACCTCAGCCCCAGTTTTGACTCTACCAGATGGTTCAGACGAATTTGTGGTATATTGTGATACCTCCAAGGTTGGTTTGGGGTGTGTTTTGATGCAGATAGGTAAGGTTATAGCCTATATCTCTGGACAGCTTAAGCCCCATGAAAAGAACTATCCTACTCATGATCTGGAGTTAGCAGCACTAGTTTTTGCCGTAAAGATTTTGAGGCACTATTTGTATGGTGTACAGAGCCTGCAGTATGCATTCTCTTAGAAAGATCTAAACCTCCGTCGGAGAAGGTGGTTGGAGTTGTTGAAGGACTACGACATGAGCGTCTTGTATCATCCGGGTAAAGCTAATGTAGTAGTTAATGCTCTTAGTAGGATGTCTATGGGTAGTGTTGCTCATGTGGAAAATGGTAAGAAGAAGTTAGCTCTGGAAGTTCATCAGCTTGCTCGACTAGGTGTCTGCTTAGTCAATTTAGCAGAAAGTAATGTATGGGTGCAGAGTAGTTCAGAATCATCTTTGGTTTCTGAGGTGAAGGAAAAGCAGGATAGGGATCCCAACCTATTTAAGTTGAAAGAATCATTCAAAGATCAGATGATAGAGGTTTTCCCCTAGGGGGAAATAGTGTATTGCATTGTCAGGGCCGGTTATGTGTGCCAGGTGTATATAACCTGAGACAGTGGATTCTTTAAAAAGCGCATGGTGCGCATTACTCTATCATTCAGGGGCCACTAAGATGTACCATGATTTATCGGAGATCTATTAGTGGAGTGAGATAAAGAGAGACATTACAGAGTTTGTAGCTAAGTGCTCAACATGTTAGCAGGTTAAGATCGAGCATCAGAAGCCTAGTGGGGCTATGTTGGAGTTTAGTATTCCCACTTGGAAGTGGTAATAGGTGAACATAGATTTTGTGATGGGTTTACCTCGTACTTAACATCAGCACAATTCAGTATGGATCATTGTAGACAGGATAACCAAATCAGCTTATTTTCTACCAGTTCATACCTCTTATTCAGCTGAGAACTATGCCAAGCTCTATGTCAGGGAGTTGGTCAGATTACACGGAGTTCTGCTATCTATAATCTCAGATAAAGGTACCTAGTTTACCTCTTATTTCTGGAAAGCCTTTTAAAAGGGTCTTGGTACCTAAGTCCACCTTAGTACAGCTTTTCACCCTCAGACAGATGGTTAAGCAGAAAGGACCATTCATACTTTAGAGGATATGCTGCGAGCAAGTGATATAGACTTTAAAGGTAGTTGGGATGACCACTTACCTTTTATTGAGTTCGCATATAACAAAAGCTATCATTCCAGCATTTAGATGGCTCCATTTGAGGCGCTCTATAGGAGGAGATGTAGATCTCCTATTAGTTGGTTTAAAGTGGGTGAGGCCACAGTAGTAGGGCATGACTTAGTGTTTGACACATTAGAGAAGGTTCAGCTGATCAGGGAAAGGTTTAAGGTAGCTCAGAGCTGACAGAAATTATACGCAGATGTGCGAAGAAATGATCTCAAGTTCGAGATTGGTGATTATGTGTATTTGAAGATATCTTCTATAAAAGGAGTGAAGAGGTTTGACAAGAAGGGGAAGCTCAGTACCCGATATATCGGTCCTTACTAAATTCTCAGTTATTTTGGAAAGGTAGCTTACGAGCTTGAGTTGCCTTCAGATTTACCTTCAATCCATCCAGTGTTCCATGTCTCCTTGCTAAAGAAATGCATAGGTGACCCAGCAGTTGTAGTCCCTGTAGGGAGTATAGACGTTCAGAACAACCTCTCTTATGAGGAGATTCCAGTCAAAATTCTTGATTATCAGATTCACTGACTGAGGAACAAAGAGGTCCCTCTGGTCAAAGTTCTTTGGTAGAACCAGTCAGTTGAGCGAGCTACTTGGGAAACAAAAGAAGATATGCGGACTAAGTACCCTCACCTCTTTTCCGCAAACTCAAACTCAGCCCAAGGAAATAGTTTTTCCTTGAACTTACTCAGTTCCATGCTGAGATTTTCCTTTATAGGCTTGGTAACAGTTACCATTGCATATTTAGTTGTGACTTCATGCATCAGATATGAATGTTCAGCATGAGAAACTTAGCTTATTAGCAATCCCATTCATGAATTTTGTTCAGCTATGTACTCATGCATCAAATATACATTTTCAGTATGAAATTTTAGCATATCAGTAGTGTCAGTTATGAAATCATGTTACAGTTGTGCATATCCAGTATATAAATTCAGTCTATCAGTATTCCCAGCTTAGTTAGTCTCATTCAAAGACGATATTCCCAAGGAGGAGATGTTGTAAGACCCCGCAAAATCCTAAGCTTGATTCAATTCTGTAAAAGCTAGTAAGGGGTCCTAGACTTAGAAAAAATTCATCTAAATATTCATGCTTAGAGTTATTTTAGCCTTTGTAAGTTGGCGATCCTTTCTCACGACCCTTATGACCTTTAAATATCGATTTTTAGGTTAATTCATGATCAGGAATGTCAGTAGGTGTTCTCAAACAAGTTTCAGATTTTTCTAACTTTGTTTGAAACATATTTAAAAGCTCAAACAAGTGGATCGCCGTAATCTCGACACATAGTGTCGCCCATCATGTCGATGAGTATTTTTCCCCAGCTCCCAGTGCAAATTCTAGTGAACTAATGCGAACTCAATATGGTGCGTCGGATATCAGATCGATGCCAATGACATGACGCGTTAGTCTGCGCATCGCTAAATTAATTTTCAGTCATTAAAAAGTCACATCCTCAGGGATAGTTGGGTCTTTTCCCACCTTATGTCAGCCTCCAAAACACAAGACTAAGCCTCTTTAGAGGCAAAATTCATTCATCTTTCTCAAAATTTCTCAAGAAGCAAACCCTAGGATCTCTAATTCAAGATTCAGCCTTCAAGAACACTTCATCATTCTTCTCAAATTTGAATAAGAAGGTATGTCAAGTGTTTATCCAAGGGTCCCTTCCACCCTTGGAGTCCAAGAAACTCTTTTAAACTTTAAGTAAATTGATTTCATGATTTTCATAATTTGGATTCAAGTGTATTCATGATTATAATGTTGATTGGGTTTTTATTCCACGATTAAGTGCAAGATTTATGTAAAAACAATTATTATGTATGTAGTACCATGCGAATTCATGTTAAAGCTTTGAAATTGTAATGCTCATGTGTTGATTAGTACTATATGCATATACAATGCCTTCCAATTGTTTGATGAGTTGTTCATGAGAATTAAATAGTGAGATTATATCATATTAGCATGTATACTAGTTTATGCCATGCAAGTGTTTGATAAAATGCCTCTATAGATGCATTATGAACAAGTGTGCATTTCTATGCTATGCAAGGTCATGTGATGCTTTACTTTTTATGCTATCGAGCCCTGTGGGTATTTAATACCCTGACAATTTAGCTGATTACCTAGAGCCAGTGTCAGTTATAGAATAATCTCAGTCATGTCACGATTAGTAGTACTCTCAGTCATTTATAGAACTCAGGAAAAACTCAGTAGACTTAGTATCAGTCCAATCCAATTTAGTATTCAGTTCAGACCTCAATAAATTCAGTCAGGTAACAAAATTCAATAGTATTCCATCAGTCAACAAAACTCAGTGAACTCAGTTTAGTTCAGTTAGACAGTTTAATCAGTAACAGTTCAGTCAACCCTAGTATAAACTAGGAATCAGTTTAGTGTCTATTCAGTTGGGAGTAGAATTCAACACCGAGCGAACCCAGGGATGGGGGCATTTCTGCCAGTAGAGGGTTTGACCCTTAATAGCAATCCCTGCATTACATAACTATGTAGCCAGCGAAGGTTGAGATATCTTCCAGCCAGACTAGGGTTGATACATCTTATACGAGTTTTCCTGCCAGCAAGGGTTGACGAAAAATTTCCTGTCAGAGAGGGTTAACTCACAGTTGTCTTTACCCGTGGCACGGTAATGATTCCCTTCCAACTAGAGTTACAGGTTGAACCCTAATCTATTCATAATAGGGCATATCGATTATATAATTACCTCTCACAGTTTCAGTTTCAGTCTTTAGAATAGAACCTAGTTTAGTTCTACAGAAATTAGGACTGTCAGACACAGTCACTCAGTTCAGTACAAAACTCAGAATAGTTTCACAGAATCAGGACTATCAGATACAGTCACTCAGTTAATAGTAATACAGTATTAGTAAACTCAAATATCAGTAAATCAGTAAATTCAGAACTTAGTATCCAATGTTATCACGACCTCAATTATAGTTTACGTATTTATGTATGTACTTTCATTAAGTTATACTCTTGTTATTCAGTTAGTATTGTTCATGCATATGAACCCATGTATCTCAGCCTACCTTACTTATCATACTAGTACATTCAAAGTACTGACGCATACCTTACTTAACATACCAAATACGGTCACTCATGTAGGTTCAGACGCATGAGCTCCAGATCATACTTAGCATTTTGATCCATTAGCAACAGACTTAGTGGTGAGTCCTCGTAGTTTGAGGACAGATTTATTTTTCCAATATTTTAGTGCTCAGTTTATTTCAGTAGTCGGAGTTAGTTGGGGACTTGTCCCATCAATTTCTTGTTCAAATAGTAGAAGTTTTTCTGACTAGAGTATTTTTAGACAAGTGTTTAGTTTTGGTATTGATGTACCGTACTCAGTATTTATTTACAGTTTTGAATTTTATGGTAAGTTTTTGCCTAATTTTTGCATATTAACAGTATTATTATTCAGTTATTACAGAAGGTACCAGTCATGGATTAGCTTGTAGTCCTTTGAGATTATGAGCACCGTGTGGTATCCAGGATACAGACTCTGGGTGTAACAGTATGCTCCCCATGTAGTAGCAGGCAATAGGTCTAGAATGAGCAAGTTTGTGTCTTGGGTATCTGATAGTATGGTCAAGGAGTGTAGAAATGTGATGTTAATTACGAAGATGGACATATCTAGGCTTATGGTCATACTCAACAGATTAAGGAGCAGAAGCTTAAGAAGAAAAAGGGAGAAAATAAGAGAGCCAGAACATGTAGCATTAGTTTTACTCAACCAGGTTCAGAAGGTGGTAACTATTCTCAGTTTAGTCAGAAGTTTGTAGTTCTAGCTTTATCCTCGGCTAGTACGCCAGTACCAAAGTTCTTTTATGACAGTTGAGATGGGGCACCAGGCTCCAAAACCCAGGGTAGTGTGAGCAATAGTAGTACCCATTCGCTATGCAAAGAATATGGTAGAAATCACCTAGGTACATGTAAAGCTAGCATAATGTATGTTTTAGTTGTGATTAGCCAAGCCACAGGATGTGGGAGTATAGAGTAATAGCTCAGAGGGGAAGGGATTTGCGCCAACAGGTTCTGTCCAACCATCTTACAGCTCAGTCTGGTTGCCCAAACCAGCAGGATGTCACTTTCAGTGTCGCTAGTAGGCAACGCCCAAATAGGCTTTATGCACTTCAATCCAGACAAGATTGGGAAAGTTCTCCTAACGTGGTTGCTAGTACGTTATAGATTTTCTATTTACATATTTTGTCTTATTAGATCCAGGAGCTTTTCTATTTTTTGTAACTCCTTACATAGCAGTTGATTTCAAAGTCAAACTGAAAACCTTAATAGAACCTTTCTCAGACTCCACCCTAGTGGGTCAGTCTATCATAGCCGATGGGTATACAGGAACTGTTCGGTTATGATATCTCAAAAATTCAGGTCTTCAGATTTTAGTAGTAATGTAGTATATGTAGAAAAGTAGTGGGAGAGGTTGATGCCCAACCTGTCCTTACAGCAGTGAAAATTTTTGTACTTCAGCTATCACGATAACTACCCATGCCTTACATTTCAATTTATGATCATATTTGTGCACATTAACAAAAATCATATGCGCTTACCATTCCTATTATGAGCAGTTCCAGTTTACTCAGTGTTATGAATCACGTTTCATGAATACAGAAACTCCAAACTCAAGTCATGCAACTCATGACTCATGTACTCATATCATGCTTTACAATATACTTAGTCCCCATGACTTATACTATACTCCTAATGATTAGCTAAAATTCAGATTTCGTCATGTATATCCCTAGTTTAGATCTCTTGATTCCTCAGGCCTTAGTTAAGTGTCAAGTTTGGTATAGTGCCATTCATGCTTCAAGTCCTCATGTTTTAACCCTTTAGTGAACTCTCTTTATGAAATAATGTAGTGATGAGTGATTGCTTAGAAGGGAGAGAGTAAATATTTCATGATAAGGAAAGATTTTTGCATGCTTGTTTTACACGAGGCTGTAGTTATGAAAATAGGCCTGAACGTCAGGTTAGTGTGCTAAGTAAATGGCTAGCAAGAAGTTGTATTTAGTGGTTGAATGAAGGAAATCAAAATTTTTATGAGAGGAGAAGTTGAGAAAATATCGAGTATGAGTGTCTTTTCAAATCCTTGTTTTATGCCAGTATCCATCATGTAGTTATCAGAACCTAGTATTTAGTTCCATTACAGTCTCAGTTACCGTCTTAGTTACAGTCTCAATCGAGTATTCAGATTAGTAACTTAGTTCAATTTCAGGTTTGCTTGACCATAGCATACAATTATCAGTTATTCAGTTATCAGTATTTTAGTACCTTAATTTACAGACTATTTCATAATCATGTTATACGCTTGCTCTTGCATTCTCAAATAATATAGTTTTCATGAATTCATGCTCAATCATCTCATGTTACTCAGTCATTCCTTACCGCATATGCATAATACTCTACAGTTTCAGTCTAGACTAAGTACAGTTCAATCCTACATGACCAGTATTCAACTATCAACCACTCAGTTAATCAGATAAAATAGTACATTTATGCGTTCGTGCTCAGTACCCATATGAATATTTTTAGTAGCCTCAAGTGAAATACAGTGTTGAAGAAGAAATTCCAGTTGAGGGAATAGTTGAAACATGGCTAAGATTGCAAGTTAGTAGTTGTAGTGCATAAGGCTTAGTAACTTTATCTTAGATAACGTTTCATAGGCCTTGGTCCATATTACAGAATTGTATCCATGTGATGATTTCTTATTCAGATCATGCCAAGATTTCCCTACTCTCTAAAATTAGTAGAGTTTTATAGAAAGAGTGTCAAGAAATTCTCCAGTTGAGTATAAGTTTTCAGTATGAGTTAGTCTGTAAAGCCGGTAATTCAGTTTAACAGTCAGGCAGACAAACTCGTATGGTATCCCATCTTTCCACCCAGTCGTCCTATCCGAGTTTTATGAATATGATTGTTCCAGAATGGAGCGTTCTGGTAG
This sequence comes from Capsicum baccatum var. pendulum, assembly GCA_030864225.1. Classification (NCBI taxonomy): domain Eukaryota; kingdom Viridiplantae; phylum Streptophyta; class Magnoliopsida; order Solanales; family Solanaceae; genus Capsicum; species Capsicum baccatum. The sequence goes on along the minus strand of CM061553.1, from coordinate 65,615,595 downwards.
TTACAATTTGAACTCACTTCATGTATCATGCCTCAGTTTTAGATCTCAAATATTCAGTCATGATTTAGTTCGTAAGTACCATGTGCATCATCCTAGTCTTTCCTCAGTAGCTTAGCTAAGTCAGCATCCTTCAGGGGACATAATGTCCCAAGGAGGAGATGCACTATAACCCCCGAGCTTTCATTTACAAAAATCTTCTAGTTTCTCTTCACGTTAAAATGTCCAGTTAGAGTAATAAGTACTCATAAGTTGACTTTCTCATTCCAATCTCAGTCGTATGATCATTCCTATGTCATGGCATGTATCCAAGAAATCAGCTCAGTTCACGATATTCAGTTCATTTATTATGTTTCAGACTCAGTTATGTTCTCATGTTCCCATTCATGTATGTTCAATAAATGATCTCAGGTTTATCAATATTCTCAGCTTAAGGTAACAGCCTTCCTTAGATTGTCTTAGCTCCATGTTCAGTTACAATTATAAACTTGGCATTCATTATCGTTGCATATTCAATCATGCATTCACGAATTAGTTCAGTCATGTACTCATGCATCAGATATACATATTTAGTATGAAAACTCAGCTTATCAGTACATTCAGTCATGTAGTCCATGCATCAGATATGCATGTTCAATGTATAAACTCAGTCCATCAAAATTTCTCAGCATAATCAGTCTCATTCGAGGACGAATGTTCCCAAGGGGGAGATATTGTAAGACCACGCCAAATTCTAAGCTTAACTCAGTCCGTTAAAGCTTGAAAAGAGGTCCCAGACATAGAAAATTTAGTTAAGTATTTATACTTAGAAGTATTTTAGCCTTCGAAAGTTGGCGATCCTATTTCACAACCCTTATGACCTTAAAATATCAATTTTTAGGCTGATTCATGATTAGGAATATCAGGTCACTTCGAGTGATTTTTGAATTTTTTGGACCTCGTTTAAACCATGTTCAAGTGTCCAAAATAGTGGGTCGACGTAATCTCAATACGTCTCATCGCCTATCGCACCGACAGATAATTTTTCCTCTAGCTTTCAGTGCAATTCCAGTGAAGCAACATGAACTCAATGCGGCGCATTGGCCATCGCGTCAATGGCATCGACGTGGCATGTCGGTCTACGCGTTATTACTCTTTTAATTCTGCGTCCAGAGGGGTAAATGGTCTTTATCCCACTTCTATTCAGCCCCAAAAACACAAAATTAAGTCATTCTTAGGGCTAAAACACTCATTCTCTCTAAAATTCTCTCAAGAACAAACCCTAGGGGATCTAATTTCAAATTTAATCACCTATTAGATTAGGCTTGACTCCGCCCAGGTGTCACCCGTTAGTTAGGCTTGACATCCTAGTTTTTTTCAGTGTTAGTACCTGTGGCACGGTATTAGCACCCTTCCAACTGGGGTCACAGGTTGGACCCCTATCAGTTCAGATTTGGGGCATGTCGGTTAGATGATTACCTCCCACAGTTTTAGTTTTAGTCTCAATATAGAACTCAGTTCTGTTCTACAGAATCAGAACTATCAGAATTAGTCACCCAACTATTAGTAATACAGTTATCAGTCAACTCAGGTATTAGTCATTCATTATCAGAACTCAGTATCCAGTGTTACTATGATCTCTGACATAGTATAGGTAGATATGTGTAGTATTTCATAATCAGTGTTTCATTAGTTTTCAATTATACATGTACTCTTATTCAGTTGTATTCATGTTATTCAGTCAGTTACTGTTCATGCATATGAACCCTTGCATATCATCCTACCTTACTTAGCATAACAATACATTCAAAGTACTGACTCATACCTTTTCTTTTGCTCTATGATGTTTTATATCATAGGTTCAAATGCACGGGCTCCTGACCGTACTTAACAGCCCGGACTATCAGCAGTAGTGAGTCCTCATCTATCAAGGGCATGCTTTTATTTTAGTTATCAGTTTATCAGTAGTTTAGTAGTTAGAGTTAGTTGGGGGCTTGTCCCATCAACTCACATCCATACGGTTCAGTTAGAGGTTTTTCAAACTAGACTTTCAGACAGTATTCAGTTATACGAATTATTATTACAGTTGGTATTCTTTATCAGTATTTTAGTTTTTGAACCTTATGGCATTTCAGCCTATTTTTCCGCATTTATTATAGTATTATTATTCAGTGCTCACAGTAGATATCAGTCATGGGCTAGCTTGTGGTCCTTCAGGGTCATAGGCACTGTGTGGCGTTCGATGTACAAACTCGGGGTGTTACAGAGATTCATATTGATAATCAAGTGGCAATACCTCGTCATACTTATTTCTCATAATTCGGTGTTTCAGGGGGGAAATGAAAAACTTCAACATTAAATTATTTTTCTTGAGAAATATGCAAATTAAAAAAAAGTGCTTTTTTTGTTACTATCATTTTAGGACATTTAAATTTATCGATAAGTCAACATCATCTGTTATGGCTTAGCTTCGAGTTGGTAACGAAATTTTGCATGATAACAAATAAAGATTGAAAAAAAATTAAGTAATAAACGAGCTAAAATTAGTGAGAAAATCTGAGTCATCGTACAGATTGTATAATCTAGATTAATAAATCACTAATCGATCTCAACTAGAATTGATGAGCTGAAAGTAAACTAGACAGATAAAACTTAAAGACAAAGCTAAATAATTTGATTGCTTAGAGACAGAGAGATAAAATCAAATAATCCTTTACAATAGAGTGGGAGCAACTATTTATAGAGTACGCGATTGACCTATAGCCAATAAGTGAATGAAATCAAGACCCATTGTACCATGATTAATTATTGAATGCCACCTGCTAAAGCCATTAGGGTTGGAGCACTAGATTACTGTTTTGTATCTAGTTTAGGTTTGCAGAAGAACGTCCATTCACTTGAGCACCCTCACATGTTGTTCACCATTTGTCCTGTAGTGTAAAGTCATTAGACAAGTGGCTTCTCACGTCCTTAGTGCCAAATTAGAGAATATCCTTCTTAACAACTCATTTTGACATTATTTTCGGGGTAAACCGACCTGATAATGCTACTAGCTTTACTATTCCTTTTTTACCCATACATATAGTCCCATCTGTTGCTGTACAATTCTATAGTGGACGAGAGATAGAAAAGAAAACTTTTATCATCACCATACACAAACCAACCAACACTCTATATAATTTTATAAGTATTACTCTGAGGCCAAACTGCTCTCTTGAACAAATAATTCTATTTTTTTCTTTGGTAAAGCAAAGTCATTTCTTCTTGATTGGCAATCTCATTCTTCGCTGCTTTTTATCGACCCGTCTAGAGATTATTCCTCAATATTGTCGATCCTAGCTGACTAAGTCCCAAATCTAGTAGTTTTTTTTTCTTTCATATGATATTTAATTATCAAATTTGTCCTGAAATTTAAGGTTGAAGCACCAAACATCAAGTAGGACCTAAAACAGGGTAATAGGACTAACTGTGATTTGTATTGAAATAGTTTGAGGTTGTGACCTTAGTGTTATGGCCTCATTTTGGTTGTATTTTCCTTTTGACATATTACTTATCCAGGCAATCATATTCTTTAATTCATCCATCCATTGATTGTAGGGATAGTCGAATAACTTCCCTTGATATTCGGACCATCACCTTTTGGAAGTGACAGGTTATTCCTAGCTTTTTGAATTCCATGTCCTGCCATATATCATGTGCTAGTCGTCCATGTGGAAAGGATTCGAGGACTTTTATTTTCTATAAATAAATCTTAACATATAAAAAATCGTACTCCTTTACCTTTTTCTCATTCGTTCCTTGACTTCCGATCCTATAGTAAAAAAAAGCAAAGAAAAATCTTTCTGATGGCAAACCTCCCTAAGATGGTTATAATTGCCCTTGTTCTCCTATAGTATTTTCCTAATTCTTATTTTTTACCTTGGTTAACTATCCATAGCATAGATTCTTGGATTTATGACAAGATTAAAGGAAGGAATGTGGAAAAATTTAAGGTTGGGGGTGGCGAGAAATGTTTTGGCTAATTGAGCCTGACCTCCCTCTATGGCATCAAAATTTATGTCACCATCATCATTAGAATTGTCAGAATCTTATCATTGGAGGCACCTTGTCTAGGATATAATTGATGTTCAAGATAATTAACTAGCGATTGCTTGCACTGAATCTGTGACTTGAGGTACTCCCATTTGTGTTCGATGAGAGAAATCGAGATGGGGAGAACCCTAGACTTCTCACACCCTTCTTTCATTTGTTGAGTTGCATAACACCCCTTCTTTCTCTGGATATTATAAGTCCACGGGCCTATGAATTAGGCTTACCCCAGACATATGGTTGTAGCACGTCTTGTCTTAGCCTAGTCTTAAGTTTATTGAGTTTGGTAACAATTTCCCAATTTCATACTATATAATTTTTTGACCTATTTGGAGGCTGTGTTGTAATAAAGTAAAAACTTTATTCGTTCTATTTTTACCAAAAGTTTTGGCTTTCTAATTATTTCTTTTTCGAGAAACTTTTCTCCTACATTGGACACAAAAATGTTGTTTCAGCAGGATGCTTGATTGGTGATTGTGCTCATGCTTCTATCTCAATGAGTAATTTCAATTTCTCATAATGCACTCGTGGTAACATCCTCCCTTATAACTAGGATTTTTGCATTACCTCCACTTTGGACAATTTGAATGTAGAGTTTCTACTAGTTCCTAATAGAGAGGGAAAGTTTCTTGTCAATATGATCTTACCTTGAGAAAACTATGACTATTGTGAGAGATTTCTTGACTCTCCTATAGGCTCTTTTCCAACGATCCCTCGGATCTTAGACATCCATCTCATTTTCCTTGGTGCCGAAGATTTCAATTTGGACAACAAGGTTTCTGAATCTCAGTATCATGGTCAACACTCTTTTTGAATTTTAGTTATTACTGTTAGAGGTAGAAGAGTTAATTGAAAAGAATAAATGGATAGGATTAGATGAGAATTAGTGAACCTTAAGGGTCCAGATGATGCCAGCTCAGTAACTGACAGCTCAGCTCCAAGGCTATTAAAACACAACAACCAGGAGAGAGAAGACAAGCAATTACCAGTATTTTTCTCACCTTGTCTTCTTCCAGATTCCCTCTTTTCTTCTTCTCCACTCCTTACCCATTTCTAAATCTATCTCCTTCTTCTATTATAGATCTCGGATTCTATGGCGACTATTTAGTTAAATCTGGTTTTAAATTTCATTCAGTTTTTCATTCCTGTATTTTCGAATTCCATTTCAATTATATAAAAAACCAAAAAAAATTTCCAAAACAAACTATTTTCTTCTTATTTTGTTACTATTTAATTGAATTAGAAGGATTGATTCTGACATTTAGTATCAGAGACAGCGATCTTCCAAACTACATTCTAATATGGTAGATGGTACTATGCTCAAGTGGTAGATGCTAAGCTCGCTCAGCGTGATAAAGTGTTAGACGAGCTCACTAACCACTATCATGTTTTGAATGAGACGCAAATAGGTATTAGGGGTACACACGAGCTAATTTTAGATCGTTTAACTACCTTAGAGAGGGGGGAAAATTGAGGTCCAGTTCCAGACCCAGCTTTGGGTAATGGAATCTTACCCATGCCTTCCCCTGATGCTCGTTTTAATAGGCCTCAAGGTATGCCAGTTTCTATTCCCAAATGGGAATTTCCAAGCTTCGAAGGTAAGGAACCCAAGGTATAGTTACGCAAATGTAAAAGGTACTTTAACTTAATCAGAATTGTTGAGAACCAAAGAGTTGAAGATGCTGCATTATATTTGAATGGTTTAGCAGAAACTTGGTATAACTCCCTTGTGCTTAGCCAGGGTGTGGTTACTTGGGAGATCTTTAAGGAAGAGATATGAACTGTTGATGAATATCTAGGTAAGTTTGAAGATCTCAAAGCCCAATTGATCATGAGGAATCCTGCCCTAAATGAGTCCCATTTTTTATCTAGTTTTATAGGTGGTCTAAAGGAGGAAATTAAGTTTGAAGTCAAAATGTTTAAACCTGCTACCCTTAGTATTGCTATTGAACAAGCTAGGTTGCAGGAAATGGCTCTTCAGACTGTACAAAGAAAAAACATCTCTATGGCTAAAGCTTTTACCTTTGTGGTAGGGTCTACAGTCAACAAACCATCTAATATCACTCCAATTAGCAAGCCTACTCCTCTTAGACTCACTCCTGAGGTTTATGAGCATAGAAAAGCTAACAAGTTATACTTAAGGTGTGGCGACAAGTTTACAGCAGGGCATCAATGTAAAACCAAGCAGCTTAATTGCATGATAGGTGAAGAAGCTGAGGTACCTGAAGTGTTAGAGAAGTTGCCAGAAACTAGTGATATGGTTATTGAACTTGATGACCCATAGAAAATACAAGAAGCAGTATGTTTGAGTGCATTATCAGGCAATAGCAATGGAGTGAACTCCATCCCAGTGGTAGGATCTGTTAAGAATAGGAAGTTATCAGTATTGGTGGACTCTGGCAGCACTCAGAACTTTGTTGATGAGAAAACGGTGCATGACTCAGGCTATGTAGCTGTTTATAGAACTCCAATGAAGGTCACAGTAGTTGATGGTAATTATGTAATGTGCTACATGGTTTGTGTTGGCTTTACTTGGACGATGGGGGGGAAAGACTTTCCAAGAAGACTTAAGGATCATTAACTTGGGAGGTTGTGATTTGGTCATGGGAAATGATTGGATGAAGAAATATAACCCCACTAAGTTTGATCATGAAAAAAGATGCGTTACAATAGGGAAGAAGGGCAACAAAACCATACTTCGTGTTATTTCAGAGGAAGAGAGTTTAAATATGATTATCAGCAGTTCTATGGGAAAATTATTGAGGAAGGGACAGACTCTTATGGCTCATTTGTTTATGATTCAGGAATATCCAATGCAAACACATGAGGTAGTTGCAGATTCTATACAGCAGGTGCTACAAAAGTTTGAAGTTGCGTTTGCTGAACCTAAGACTCTACCCTGTTAGAGCTTTAGATCACTCTATTCCACTAAAACCTGGGGCATCACCAGTCATCTTGAGTCCATATAGGTATAATTATTATTAGAAGGAAGAATTGAAGAGACAAGTGTCCGAGATGATAAGCAATGGCATCATTCAGCATAGTCAATCTCTCTTCTCTTCACCTGCTCTGTTGGTGAAAAAGAAGGATGGTACCTGGAGGTTCTATGTTGATTATAGGGGCCTCAATGACATTACTATTAAGGACAAGTATCCAATTCCCATTGTGGATGACTTGTTAGATGAGTTATGTGGGGCTTGTATTTTTTCTAAGGTGGATTTGAGGGCTGGTTACCATCAAATAAGGATGAAGTCAAAAGATGTGTTCAAGACAATATTCAGAACTCACATGGGGCACTATGAGTTTAGGGTCATGCCTTTTGGGCTAACCAATGCCCCGGCTACATTCCAAGCTCTCATGAACCAGGTGTTTCAACCCTATCTCAAAAAATTTATTCTTGTATTTTTTGATGATATTTTAATCTATAGTCAGTCCTTAACTGAGCATGTAGAGTTGGTAGTTCAAACTTAGTACTCATTCCCTGTATGCTAAGAGGTCTAAATGTACATTCGTCCAGCCCAAAGTCGAGTATTTGTGATATATCATCACAGTAAAGGGAGTCTCTACTGATCCTGAGAAGGTTAAAGCCATGATGAGCTAGCCTAGACCTACTATCGTGAGAGCATTGAGGGGTTTTCTAGGTCTCACGGGGTATTATCAAAAATATGTGGCTAATTATGGAAACATTTGTCAACCTTTGTCTGATTTATTGAATAAAGATGCCTTCAAGTGGTCTGAAGAAACTGAGAATATTTTTGAATCATTGAAAAGAGCTATGTCCACTACTCCAGTTTTGGCTCTACCAGATTACTCTCTAATGTTTAAAGTGGAGACAGATGCTTGTCAATATGTTATAGGTGCAGTACTAAAACAATAAGGCAAACATGTAGCTTACTTCAGTAAGGTTTCAGCTCAGAAGCACAAGGATAAGTCCATCTATGAGAAAGAATTCATGGTGTTGCTTAGTGCAATTGATAAATGGAGTCATTACTTGCAATATAAAAGATTTGTGGTAAAAAATAACCACCACAGCCTGAAGTACTTGCTGGAATAGAGAATTGTTACTGCTATTCAACAAAAGGGACTTACAAAACTACTTGGACTTGACTATGAGGTCTAATACAAGAAAGGAGCAGAGTATAAGGTAACAGATTCTTTATCGAGGCAACAAGGACCCAATGAAGGGTCTTTTGAGGCCTTCCAACACAGGGCCATCAGTACATCAGTACCATTATGGGTTCAAGACATAATTATCAGCTATGAAGGTGACTCCTTAACAGCTGATCTGATTGTACAGTTATCCGTTAACACATAAGGTCCCCACACCTGGCACTATAACTCTAGAGTATGAAGAAAGAAAAGGAAAAATTATGTAGGAACCAATGGAGAATTAAGGCTTCAATTGATCAAAACCTTTTATGACTCCACTTTCGGGGGCCATTCCGGTTAACTGGGAACACTTACGAGACTGAAGCAACTGTTTTATTAGCCACTGATGAAACAAATGGTGATAGACTATGTGTCAAGATGTGATGTGTGCAAGAGGAGTAAGGATGAGAATGTAGCCTATCCTGGAATTTTGCAACTACTCCCTATTCCTAACCAAGCCTGGCGGGACATAATTATGGATTTCATTGAAGGGTTACCTAGTTCCAAAGTTAAGGATACTATTTTAGTGGTAGTGGATAGATTGACCAAATCTGCCAACTTTATAGCTTTATCCCACCCCTTTACTGCTATGCAGGTTGCTGAGAAGTTCTGGAAAAGGGTCCATACCCTTCATGGGACACCTGAAACTATAGTTACTGATCGAGATAAGATCTTTTTGAGCAATTTTTGGCAAGCCTTGTTTAAACTCAAGGGAACACAACTTCTATACAGCTCAGCCTTCCACCCTCAAATAGATGGTAAAACAGAAAGGGTCAACAGATGCATTGAGACTTACCTCAGATGCATGACCAGTCATAGGACTAAACAATGGAAAAGTTGGTTACATTTTTCAGAATGGTGGTACAATACAAACTACCATTCTAGTTTGCAATGCACCCTTTTTGAAGCTCTATATGGTTTCTCACCGCCACAACTATCTATGGGACCCTTATTAGAAACTATGGTTCTAGTTGTTGATGATGCAATGATGAGGAAACAACAAATTTTACAGCTTTTAAAGGATAATCTTCATAAAGCTCAAGAGAGAATAAAGTTTTTTGCTGACAAGAGAAGATCTGAAAGAGTGTTTGAAGTGGGAGATATGGTTTAACTGAAACTAAAACTATATAGACAGTCTCCCATTGCTGTCAGGAAGAATTTAAAATTGTGTTCTAAGTATTTTGGCCCTTATCAGGTGATCAGCAGAGTGGGGCAAGTTGCTTACAAATTACAGCTACCACCTACTTCCAAAATATATCCAGTGTTCCATGTTTCTTTGCTCAAAAAGAAGTTGAGTGCCCATGTTGTTGTCCAGATAAATCTGCCTATCACTAATAAAGAGGGTCAAATATTGGTGCAACCTACTACTATTCTATAGAGAGAATTAGTCTAAAGAGGTAACTCAGTTGCTGTTAAGGTTCTTGTGTAGTGGTCTAAATTGGCTCCAAAAGATGATTCTTGGGAGGACTATGATGACCTTAAGGAGAAATTTCCAAATTTTAATGCCAATCCTTAAGGTCAAGGATTGAATAAAAGGGGGGCGGTATGTCATGGTCACCACTCTTTTTGAATTTCAGTTATTACTGTTAGAGGTAGTAGAGTTAATTGAAAAGAATAAATGGCTAGGATTAGATGAGAATTAGTGAACCTTAAGGGTCCAGATGATGCCAGCTCAGCAACTGACAGCTCAGCTCTAAGGCTATTAAAACACAACAACCAGGAGAGAGAAGGCAAGCAATTATCAGTATTTTTCTCACCTTGTCTTCTTCTAGATTCCTTTTTTTCTTCTTCTCCACTCCTTACCCATTTATAAATCTATCTCCTTCTTCTATTGTAGATCTCGGACCCATGGCTGCTATTTAGTTAAATCTAATTTTTAATTTCATTTATTTTTTCATTCCTGTATTTTCAAATTCCATTTCAGTTATATAAAAAAAATTATCCCAAAATAAACTATTTCCTTCTTATTTTGTTACTATTTAATTGAATTAGAAGGCTCGATTCTGACACTCAGGCCATGGCTAATCTTGCCACCCAATTATCCCTAAATAAAATAGAACGCCTCCTTCTTTTGAAGTGCTGACGGATGGCTTATTTTGAGGCCTCTGAGATTAGGGTCGAATAAGATAGAGGTTTTTTTTTCATGCACATCTAAAATGACCTGTATACCTACATCGGGCCTCATATTTGAGACTGTGAGAGTGACCATTTATACTCAATATTATGTATACTAATAAATTTACCTGACACCTCATCTCCTAGTCTATTTTTTTTATTTAAATATAAAAATTCAAAAGGGCTTATCTTTTCAAAATTCATACTGTCATGCATCAAAGAGATGGATTGGCATGATGCCTTAACTTCTGAGTAACTTCGCTTCAGATTTTTTTTAAATTGATTGGTCCAGCCATATGACAGTCATTTGCGATCATTTAATTTTAGATTTTATGCCATAAGTAGCAGCCTTCCAGACCTAATACCATATCTCATTCGATGTTGTTCTTCTTCTTCACTATTGAGGAATGAATAAAAGTAAGAAGAAAAAACAAATTCCTCATTTATGGCATTTCTTCATTAATTTCCTCAATTTTTAGACTTTGATATGGAATTCTTTCATAGTTTTTTGCCTTATCCTTGTCTTTGATCCTGAAGTTTGACCTTAAGTTGTCCCATGAGGTTGTCAACAAGGGTAAGGTAAAAATTGTGGGTGAGGTATAGGGCAAAAGGTCTAAAGTAATTTTTCATGCCCCTCTCTTCCTTAACTCCCTTAAGGTGGCGGACTGGCCCTTCGGGATTTGTGTGCTCCATTTTTGGGCTCAACGGTTATAGAGGTAGAAGGTCTCGAATGATATGTCGATCCAACTTGTGAATGCCTATTCTTGACTTAAGATCTACCACTGTATTCATAGGGCTATTTCCAAGGAAACTTATTTGTTAGAAGTAAGCGAACTCACCCGAATCGAAATTATTAGGCTAGGAAAACTCTGTTCTCAATCCTGATGATGGCTGACATATGTTCAAAACCAAGGTTGTTCGATTATAAATGAGAGAGAATATAATTTAACTCAAGTTTCCTTGCTTCATAGTGGATTGAAGACTGCCAGTATGTAATTCCAGTAACCACTTATTAGGTTCCATAGAGAAGGAATTTTTGCGACATTTTTGAGGGATAACCTTGATGCCTTTTACATACTTCTTCTTATTTAGGCAAATAAATTTGTCATACATTTGTACAAAAGCATTGTACTATATTTATTTTTGTAATAAACTCAAACTTGTTAACTTTGAGGTATGTTTTAGTATGTTTCCACGAGAGGTTGTCTGTATGAGATGCAGCGGTGATCATATTTTTCTGTGTGTCTCCAGAGGGTCATACCTATGCATAAATATTATTGAGCCTGCTCGAATAGAATTAAGTATCAAGTTATTACGATATATGATCAAAGATACCCATTAATCGATTTTTATTTCAGTGTGCCATTCGGTTCACCTAAATAAGCCAGTTCAAACATCACTCTAGGCATCTCAGGCCCTTTTGAACCTTATTATTTCAAGGAGGTATCCCCGTGATTTTAATTTGCTAGACGTCTAATTCCATACATCTCTTAGGAACTTTAGTGTGTTAGCATGAGAGTGATTACCCTCTTTTTTCTTTGTTATAATCAATTACGACTCAATAGACTATTCTCGAGAAAGTTTAAAAAGGATTTCACATAGGTTTATACTAAATTGTGCCTCTTGTTTATGGCATCTCAGGCTGAGTATACATCAGCATGATCTTAGATTCTTCATAATTTGACAATCTATCTAGTGAATCTTGTGATTACACTTTCCAAATAGGTCGCGAGTTGGGTGCTTATGTCTGTAGAAGTGAGTCTCGAGTCCATTAATTGATTAAGCTACTTTAGACATCTTTATTAATCGTTGACGCAGACCTTAAAGCCAATGGTTTAGCCTCCCTTCTCGAGGCCAGAGAATTTGCTATTTGGTTGTGTTCCCTATCTGACATTTTGGAGCATCATAGATCTCTGGTCTGGGGGCCCTACTTATTTGAGTAAAGTCCCAATCCAACTCAAGGACCAAGTCCAATGAGATGTATGTTGGGTTCAATATGTATGGAAGAAGTGTGAATGGAAAATGGAGAGAAAATGGTGGAAGGAAGGAGACACCAATTTAGAAGGTATACTCCCAAATTGGAAAGTTCACTAATTCTCCCACATTGGTGGGAGAAGGGAACTATGGAGTGTTTTTAATAAAAAGTACTTACTTCACATAGTAAGTGAGGAAAGAAATAAGAGATGTCTCACGCTGCTGTCGTCGCTCGCTTCAACTTCGAAAATTGATCGATGAGATCTATCTTTTTGGACAAAGTTTATTTGACAGAAATTTAATCCGAATATCAAAGGGAAAAAAAACGCAACAGTAATCCTCCATTTATGCATGCATGCATATTTTGAAACAGTGTTTCGAACTGATGCAATTCTTCAACGAACTGATGCACTGTTTCTGAACTGATGCTTCGAAATGCTGCACTATTTCGTGAACTAGTATACCTGTTCAGAAAAGGACATGGTCTTTGGATGAACGGACATGAATTTCTAGAAAAGACACACCAGTTAAGTGAACCACTGCCACCTTTTCGAAGAGGCATCTGATATGGCTATAAAACCTGCTTTCATTCACAGGTTTAGACATGAATTTTTCTGAAACAAACACTCTCTTCTTGTCTTCAAAATTTCTGTGTGATCAATCAAACTGTTGAGTGAGTTCGTAGAATCCGACAATTTAAGGTACCGCTATTGTTCGAATTGAAGACCATTTTATCCTAGGAGGAAGATTCCATAACCTCGGGTACAGTGAAAAAAATTATTCCTTAAGGACACTCCGTGAAGTCGGGGGACTTGGTGTTAAATTCTATTTCATCTTAATTTCCGAAAAATAAAATATACTTCTTAGAAAAATCACTTTGACCTTGTGTTGAGGGTATTTTCTTTTGTACTTCATTGAGTTCTTGTTTTTAAACTTGAACTAGTTGAAGTGATTGTTTCTAGTATACAGATTCTTGTACCCGAAACATTGAAAAATAACAATGTATTGAAGCTTCTGATAGCACACACATATTAATAATTTTCACAAAACTAACTTCATTTCTTTTAACATTTCATGGGCCGCTAGCCTTTATAAAGATATTTCCATCATAATTCATGCCCAGAAATCCCTAATGCTACCTCATTAAAAACTTTACCAAAAAAGTAGTTTTTGAGATAAAAAATGGATGAAGAAAAAAAGAGTATACCCTATCCTTCTAGGCTAAAATTGGATGAAGAAAAAAAAAATTATATCCTATCTTTCAAGTATTTGAGAGCGGTGTTCGAGCATCACGTATTACGCACCTTCCCTATGGAGAACCTAAAGGACAGAATAAAATAGAAATGGTAAGTTGTCAGCTACCATATTGAAGATATCCCCTCGACGGCGAGATGGAAACTTGCATATTGGACAAATCGACGGAATTCTCCAGCTAAAGTGTGTACCATACGAAATCTCCTCTTGAAAGCGTCTCACTAAACATTTTTATCATGACCAACTCGGCCTCTTCCTTGGTTAAGTCGTTGTCTTTCACAGCTGTGGTAAAGAATAGCAAGTGCGTTTGAGGGTCTGAGTTTTCATCGTACTAAGGGATGTTTAGCATCTTTAACGTCTTTGAGATAGGACTTGTTATTGCTCTAGTCGTGTAAGGAACCTTGGCATAGCTTTTGAAATCATGCCTTTCTTATCACCGTGTGCTTTCGATAGGTGGTTCATTTGAGACTAGAGCTCGGAGCACTACACGTTCATCTCATTCCTCAACAATTCCAGCATGACCGCCAGCAGGGTCTCATCTTCGAGACTGGCTTCATCATCTACCATTGTCACTCCCTCCATCCTATTTTCGTGTTCTTGTTTGTCTAGATTATCTCTCTCATTTCCTCTCGAATAGCTCGGGGTAACCTTGTCCATGCCCCTTAAGGTTTATCCATCTTTTTATCCTATGCTTCTATCCGGGACATCACTTCCCTTTTGGATTCATCTAAATCCCTCAAAAATTCATGCTACCCTTCCATGTCATTTACTCCCATCTCATTGTCCTCAAGAGCTATAGGTCTTTTTTGCCTTAGCATCTTCACATTCATTTTGTTCACGACAAAAGACAACTCTCCATCTCCAGGGATTATCAATCCACCTGATCCTGTGGGATCTGTTAACTGACCCTTGTGTCTCCTAAAGAGAGAGATCCTCCACAAGATCACCATCGTTAGCCATGGCCTGTTATTCTACAAAGCAAAATTTCAAAGGAAACTGGAAAAAAGAATTGAACCCACGCAATTGATCTGGACCAGGTGGGTTCCAAATAGTTTATCATCGATTTAGGACAGTTAAATTTGTACGTGGATCAAGAGCATATGTTACAGCTTAGCTTCGAGTAACGAAAGTTTGCTAGATAACAAGTAAAGATTGAAAATAATATGTGTAATGAATGAGCTAAAGTTAGAGAAAAAATATGAGTCACCACACAGATCATATAATCTAGATTAGCTAACCACGAATCGGCCTCGACCAACGTCGATGAGTAGAAAGTAAAACTGAATAAAGAAGCAAAAATAGAGAAAACGTAAAGAGAAAGCTTTTATTGCATAGAGGCAGAAAGGTAAACTGAGATGATCCTTTACAACGAAGAGGAAGCAACTATTTATAAACGTTTGTGCACCTGAGCACCTTGACACGTTGATTCCCGTTTGTTCTTTAGTACAGAGTCATTAAGGTTGGTGGCTTCTCTCGCTCGCAGTACCGGATCCAGAGGATTTCCCTCTTCTCGACTCATCTTGAAGTTGTTCCCAAGCCAACCCGGCCAACGATGCTACTCGTTACGTTGTTCCCTTTTTCACATACATTTTTAATTTACCGTAAATTTGAAGATTAGCCAGTAGAAGATGTATTTAAAAAAAATCCGTCTGTTAACAAGTTAGAATTCCTAAGTAACAATTTGAAATTTGCAGCTCCGGCTGCAAGAAAGAGTATTAGCTGGTTGTTTTAGGATTGCAGTATCTGGGTTTTTTTTTTAAAGTTTGTTTCTTTTCATTATTTTAGGATATAATTACAATGATTAGCACCGTTACCTAAAAGTGGGACCACGAGATATTTCATTCTCTTCTTCTATAATAAGATTTTTTTTAATTTATCTTTCTTTTAGAAATAATAGAACTTTCTACTCAATTTATTCTCAGTCACCATCTTTAGTTTTTAGTTCTTCAAACTTTTCCGCTTCTTTTTGTATTACAACGAAACCTTGTTTATTGTATTGTACTGTCATTAATCTATTACAAACTAACAGACGTCAAAATTTTGGACACAAAAATTGCTGTTTTTTGCTAAAGAAATAAATATCAGAAAAAGCAAAAGTAATAGTACTACATAATTGAAAAATATCGTGCTGCCAATATTAAACTAAGTCTTGATAGGATTACTTTAAGTATACGTTTTAATAGGATTAATCAACTTTACTTACGATCAAGGTTTTGACCTCTAGCTAATACATGTTAAAGTAAATCGAAAAGGGCATAAAATTTCCTTCAAAATGGTGTAAAAATATCTTTCGTCTATTTATTGAACCTAAAATGTCCTTTTCATCTACCTATTAATCCTATTTTATCCTTTTTATTAGCCAAATTACACGAAAAGATCATCCTTAAAATTTAATTACGCAAATAATAGTATTTTTTCAATATAACAAAAATATTTTTCATACATAGCCATTTAAAAAAATTAGAAAAATAATTATAATTCATAATTTAATGCTACAATTAATTATCAATCCATCTTAATTTAAGAGATATATTTTTAATCTTCGAATTAAAAATGGAAAAGATAATTCCTGCTTTCAATTCTTTCTCTCTCTTATATTTAAAATTCAAATACTTTTAAATAATTAACTAAGTATTTCATTATTTGCTCGTGTATGTTTCTTTTTATTTTCATATATGTTAATCATCTAATATTATTTCATTATCGTGTATTTTTAATTCTAATGTAATGGGTTAACCATAAGTTTTTATGGATAAATATTTATGGAATAAAAATTATTAGATTGAAGTACAGATATACCATGTATTTTTGTTGTATAAATATAATTTATGTCAAAGTTAGATTATTATTATATTTTTGATATAATTTATGGGACAAATATTCATGGTATATCTCATTATGTCGAAAGTACTTTTCTTGTTAAAAATTATTTATTAAATATAAATATATATTTTCATTATTACATGGTATATACTTTTTATATCTAAAATATGCCATGTATGTTTATGGTATAAATTTAATTTATATGATATAAATATAATTTGCATGGTATAAATATATCATGTATTTTTATGATATAAATATAATTTGTATAGTATACAAATATATCATGAATTTTTATGGTATAAATATATCATATATTTTTATGGAGGCATCGTGAAGCATAAAATAAAAATAAAAATAACGTAAAATTTTGATATAGTATATAAAAAATGAATAAACAAAGACTTTCATAAAAATAGCAATAAATAAGAAATATGAAAATTTAATATATAATTATATTTCTATATATTAGAATCACTAAATGTTTTATATGTTATATCTGACAACCAACTAATATGGTTATGTATATGTAAAATTTTCTTAAAATGGCTATTTATGTTTTTTTTTTATTTATCATATTAATTTAGAATGATAAAAAATTGATATTGTGCGCTATTTATTTGATTAATATTAATAAAAATTATAGGAATTTTATGTAGTTTAATAAAAATAAGTTGAGGTGTAGTATTATATAATTTTTTAAAATAAAAGGGTAAAATAACGCAATAGATAGACGAAAAGTATATTTAAACTTAATAGATAGACATAAAATATATTTTAATCCTAATAAATAGACGAGAGATATTTTTACACCATTTCATTTTAGACCTTTTCCGTAAAGTAAATAATTATAATAAGTTATTATCTACAGAATTTGCCACTATGGAACAGAAAAAAAGTTAACTTTTCCTAATTATTTGTGAAAGAGACTTTGCAAGATATCGGTGAAAAGGATAATGGTAGAATATCGAGTATCACCTATAATTAAAAAAATAATTACAATGACTGTAGAAGATGACAACAAAATCTTGCTGGAGACCACTACTTTTACTTTTTGCTAACTATTGTAGAGAGATATTATAATACAGGAGTCCACGTAAATTTACTGATTCTTGGTCACACATTATATTTATATTAAAAATTGACTAAACAAATATGAATAACCGATTATGAATCCGATCATTTTTATATATGTATTAACTTGAATAAAATTATAAGGACCCATTAAGCTTGTCTAACGGGTCAGTTTTATCCGACTCGGCCTGACCCACAAGAAAGGTTCAGCTCAGTCAGCCCTCGGGTTATAGGGCTGCCAATTTTGGGCTGGGCTAAAAAAATTTTTTGGGCCTGATTAACTCGGTCTAGACCCAAACCAATCTTGGCCCGTCGGTTAATCGGTTCAGCCCGATCCAATTTTTTATTTAAAAAAAAAAAGGTTGAAAAAATCAAATTTGGGCCAACTAGCCGTTGGGCCCAACGGCTATATAGCCGTTTGGAGCCTCAAACCGCTAGTTGGCCTAATTTTCTTTAAAAAGAAAAAAAATTGATTGAAAATATTTTTTTAAATCCAAAAAATTTTCCATACATATCCTACACTTTCAAATCATTTTTCACATAATTTTTATTCTCTCAAATTTCATTCTCTCTCAAATATTCTATATATCTCCTAAAGTACTCAATTTTATTTTCTAATTTTGCGATTACAAAGTACGAGTGAAAGTTTCTAAAGTCGCAACTTTCGCATACTTCTAAAATTTGGTATTGTTGTTCCATCTCTTACTTTTAATTAGTGTATTAATTGTTGAATATTTAATTTTATTATTTTTGTGTATTTTAATTTTTTTTTAGTTTGATTTATATTATGAATAAATTAAGAAACCTCGGTAAAAGTGTCAAATTTTTTTGTCCCGAAAGTGACAGTGGTAGTAAAAAGCGAATTACTAGCGGTAGAGATAGTTCAAGTAGTAGATATACATATGTGCCTCAGGTACCGCTTAGTCAACCTTTTGAGGAAGAAGTAGGTGCTCACGATATGAATTATTTAGAAGTTCAGAAAAATTTCGGTATAGAAGAAGAAAATGAAGTAGATGCAATTAATTTAGATGAAGATAATGAAAATACTGGTGAGACACCCGCAATAGAAAATGTTAATGTTAAATCTAAATCGGTTAATCGTCCTCCCCATGCCCCAAGAGCTCGTAGACCAACTAGTATTGCATGAGAATTTTTTACACGTATAGAAGGAGAAACTAAGGTGCAATGCAATATTTGTCAACAAGTACTTGAGCATAAAAGAGAAGGCAATTAAGGGGGTACGGGTACGTTAATGAGACATATAAGAGATAATCACTAAAGAGAGTTATTTATTGCACAAGGTGGTGAGGCTGTTGGTGGGCCAACACAAACTAGAATGACCCAGCAACCGATCGGGTAATTAAGAATTATAATAAATTGAGGGACCGAGAATAAATAGCAAAAATGGTAGTTGTGGGTTGTTTGCCTTTTACTTTGCCTTTTTCGAATGTTTTTATTCATTATATTCAAACAATTTTTAATCCTATGTTTAATGGTATTCTTAGAAGTACTTGTCGAGCTGATATTTTTATTATTCATTCACAATATGTTTATTATTTATCTACATTATTATAAAATATTTAATGTAGAATGACTCTAACTTCTGATCTTGGTCGTGCTGTTAATAGAAATAATTATTCAACCATTACTTGTCACTTGATAGATAATAATTTTACTATGCAAAAACGTATTCTAGCTTTTTTGTATGATAAAGATCATAGACATACTGGAGAATTTATTGCTGAATCTATTAGTAAAGTTGCAGAATTTTATGGTATTGAAAGAAAAGTTATATGTATTGCTTTTGATAATACTTCTAATAACAACACTGCTATTGAAAAGTTAAAAAATGTTTTATCTCCGTCATTAGCTGAAATATTTCATGTTAGGTGTGCTTGTCATATATATAATTTAATTGTAAGAGATGGTCTTACATTTTTAGAGTTTTATATTGAAAAAAGCTTGTTATTGGCTTTATTCAAGGAAATAATCAAAAAAAAAAATTTGAGAATTTAAAGTTAAATGTGAACAAAATGGACTTACGCCGATATTTATGCTTGAAGAATGTGATACTAGATGGAATGCTACGTATGATTATTTAAAAACTTGTCTTGCTTATAAAGTTCTATTACATTGACTTTTAACCAATTTTGTGGTTCATTTGATAATTCGGCTGAATATATGCTACATAATTCTGATTGGGCTGTAATTGATGATTTTATTAAGTTTTTGAAAAAAATTTATATAGCTACGGTTAAATTTTTTGGTGCTTATTATCCTACTGTTTGTAATATTTTAGTACATTTAGCCGATATTTTTATTTGCTCAAAGAATTTAAGAATAAAGAATGTTACAAAGAAGCTGTTAGTGATATGTTTACTAAATTTTAAAAATATTTTTTTTCCAATTCCCCCTTTTTACTTGGTTGGTGCTATACTAAATCCATGTATGAAATTTACTACTATGTGCCACTTTAGTACTCTTATTTATTCTAACTTAGAGATAAATGTTAACAACGATTCTGAAGATGAAGATTAAGAACAACCAGATTTGTTTATGGCTATGAGTGATGCGAACATTTACTTAGAAAAATTATATAACCATTACGTCGATTTACTTGATATAGCTGTACCGACAAATATCACTCCAACTGTCGTTCCTCATGCTCCCGAAGAGTAGGGGTGGGCATGGTATGGTATATATACCGAATTACCATACCGAATCAAAATTTTTGTTACCATGGTTTTGGTATTATGTTATTTGGTATGGTATATGATATATATTTTAATTTTTTTGGTGTATGGTCTACCGTATTTACAATGACATACCGAAATACCGAATACCATACCGAAGTATATATAGTTACATAAGTAACTTTTATATATATACACACACAAAAAAAATACTTAGTATTAGTATAAAAATGTTTAGACTTTGAAACTTTCGCTACTCTATCTTGATTGTAATGTCTTTTTTTGTGTAATTGACTAATAAAAGAAATTGTTTGTACTTCTTTTTCAATAGTTCTACTTGTGTAATGCATTTTTATGATACAATTAAGACATGCTTTTGAAAAGTCGAAGTAATAATACTCTAGTATACGAGTATATATTGTCAAAGTTAAACAAACTATGATTACCGATTATCATACCGTAAAATACCGAAATCAAACGTCAAAATATCGAACCATACCGAATTAATATGGTATGGTAATGGTATAATGTTTTGAAAAAAAACAAATATTGAAATTACCGTACCATACCATACCAAGCCCACCTCTACCGAGGAGCCATCATCTTCTAAAAAAGTAGCACACGGTGATTTTACTAATTACATTTATGATTTAAATGTTTGGAACAACATTAAGGCGGGAACTTACACAACAACTTCTCGGGAAGAGCTTAAGTATTATCTTTGAACGCCGGTAGAGGATCATAGACAATGGATCAACGCGTTGGATTGGTGGAAGAATAATGAAAGACAATAGCTTGTGTTTTCAAGATTATCTAGAGATATATTGAATGTTCCAATGTCAACCGTTGCATCGGAGAACGCTTTTAGTCAGGGACGACAACAGCTTGGGGACAACCGACACTCATTGGGGAGCAATGCTATGAATGTTCTAATTTGCCTTAGAGTGGAACGAAGAAATTAAGAAATAGAGGTGGAGCCGAAAGACGAATAGAATCTTGAAGAAATTATGACTTCAAGGGAGAACTTAGCACAATCAAGTCCAATGCATGATTTTGCCCCCATTGATTTTAACTATCCTATGTCAGTTTCCGTTAATATTAACATAAATTAGTTAAAAAAAATGATGCAAAATTTATTGATTTTTCATTCATGTAAATTATAAATTTTGCATCATTTTCCAATCAATAAAATACAACATTCATTCACTCCTTATTTTATAATTTTTTTCATTTAAATTGAATTTCTAGTTTGAATTAAATACTTAGTTTTAATATATTACTAATTTACTATCAAAATTTACACTAAATAATAGACAATTAAACATAACAAACATATATACACATAATGAAAAGATAAATTTCTTTTACGTTCAAAACCTCAAGTATTATTATATTAAGTAGTATATTTTTATAGTCTCTAAATTATATATATTTAATATTTTAACATATACATATAGTGTATATAGTTTGTATGTATATCGTTTCAACTTTCAAGTGATATTTGAAGTAGTATATATTCTATATATTGATGTTCATATTTTTTATATATTAAAATAGTATATATTTAATGTGTATATGTTTTTAAAGTAGTATAATATGTAGTGTATATGTGACTATATGTTATATGTGTATATATTTTCTAAAGTAGTATGTATATACTATATAGTATATATATGTTGTATTCATATTATTTAAAGTAGTACATATATTATATGGTACGTATATATGTGTATATATCATCAATAGACCTTAAAGTAGTATATATTTAACGTATACATGTGTATATATTTCTACAGTAGTATGTATATAGTGTATATATGTTGTATGTATATTATTTAAAGTAATACATATATTGTATGGTATGTATATATGTGTATATATTTTCAATAGATTCTAAAGTAGTATATATTTAACGTATACATGTGTCTATATTTTCTAAAGTAGTATGTATATAGTGTATATATGTTGTATATATATATATTATTTAAAGTAGTACATATATTGTATGGTACGATATTGTGTATATATTTACAATAGACTCTAAAATAGTATATATTTAACATATACATGTGTATATGTTTTCGAAAGTAGTATGTATATAGTGTATATATATTGTATGTATATTATTTAAAGTAGTACATATATTGTATGGTACATACATATGTGTATATATTTACAATAGACTCTAAAATAGTATATATTTAACGTATACATGTGTATATGTTTTCTAAAGTAGTATGTATATAGTGTATATATGTAGTATGTATATTATTTAAAGTAGTACATATATTTTATGGTACGTATATATGTGTATATATTTACAATAGACTCTAAAATAGTATATATTTAACGTATACATGTGTATATGTTTTCTAAAGTAGTATGTATATATGTATATATATTGTATGTATATTATTTAAAGTAGTACATATATTATATAGTACGAATATATGTGTATATATTTTCAATAGACTCTAAAGTAGTATATATTTAACGTATACATGTGTATATGTTTTCTAAAGTAGTATGTATATAGTGTATATATGTTGTATGTATATTATTTAAAGTAGTACATATATTATATCTTACGTATATATGTGTACATATTTTGTACACACTCTAAAGTAGTATATATATTTAACGTATAGTCGTATACATGTGTATATGTGTATATGTTTTCTAATGTAGTATATATATAGTGTATATATGTTGTGTGTATATTTTTTAACGTATTTAAAATGTATATAGATGGATATATATAGTGTATATTGAAAAAGAAAACTTTTAATTTCATTTTTTTTTAAATTTTTGATCGGGTTGGACCCGTAAACCCTTAATGGGCCAGTCCCGGTTTATTTTTTTGGAAAATTACTATTGGGCCTAAAACTGAACCGGCCCGTTAAGACAGGCCCAGAATTAGACCAGCCCACGAACCGGTTAAAAAAGGGTCGGATCTGGGTTGACCCGACCCAGCCCCGTTGACAGACCTAGGACCCATAGACAGTATATATATCATATTTAAATTTGTCAAATATTCACACATGAAAAGACGTATGGCCTAATAGCTTAAGGTTTTAAAATGAAGCAATTGCACACTTTATAACAGAACCCCACATTATCAAATCACATAATCAACAAAAGTTTTAATCTATAGACGAAGAATTAAAGTTGCCTGCTTTTATGTTCTATTTATATGTAATTTCACCTCCACTAAATTTTTTTTTTCTCTTTCTAAACCTTTATGTCGCTGTTATTCACGAATCTACTGCACCCGAAAAGGCAAAAAAAAAAAGAAAGAAAATGAAGTGTAATAAGTTGAGGAGTTACTGGAAAAATGAAATCTAGCAATCTTCTTATCATATGTCTATTAACCAGTGATTACACTGCTTTCATTAATGATTACTCCTGTCCCATATTAGTTTGTCATTTTATTAAAAATAGTTATCTTATATTAATTGATCGCCTTACTAAATTAAAAAAGAATTAATTAAATTAATGAGAGATTATATTGCTTTCAGTAATGATTGCAATAGATGGGTAAAGTGATCCGAATTTTCACCTTTAATCAAAAATTTTAAATTGATCAAATCATGAAATCATATAGCCAAAGAATGAAGTTCAATTGCGAATCACCCTTATTAAAAACAAAAGTAGGCAAATAGAATACAAACTAAGTTTTCCCTTTATATATGTGATATTGGCCACATGAATAAATGAATTTTTTAATCGTAATAAGTAACACATTATTAAAAGTTTGTTCTATATTGCAGATTCAAAATTTTCAAATCACCTTCTGAAAAATCATAGTATCATTGTTGGTTTTGAATGGAAACTTGTGTGTAGCATGCATTGTTCTCCTTTTAGGGGGGTTGTGCGGTGCTAATCCAGGGAGAAAAATGAACAAATATTTAGTTTTAGGGTCGCCATATAAGAACATTGGAATTACAACAAATATAGGAGAATGAAGGTACAAAAATTCGTGTATAAAATTTGACATATTTCAAACAATTTTTGCGTCAAGTCTGGCCATGCAAACAAAGCCAAATATTGGACCATTTTTTATTAAAGGTGTGATATTATCAATTCTAAAACTTCGGATATTTTTTTAGATTTTGATGAGGTCAAACTTTAAATACATAACCACTTGTCAAGACCGATTTTAATCAATTCTACTGAAGTTGTGGCCTTGACCGGGCCTAAATTCAGACTTTTTCTGAAAATCATTAACTTGTCTTCGTATCTCAACAATCCAACAGATCCATTTTATTCATTAGCTTATTTTTAGAATTTCCGCAATACAGCAGATGACTCAATGCCTAAATCTACCCCAAATGAACTTAAATTTGAAACATAAACTCCACATAATAAAACATAAACCCAAATAATTAATTCGTCAAAAATAACAACCCCCTCCCCCCTCCCCCCCCCAAAAAAAAATTTAAAAATTAACAGATCCGTTTTGTAAAATTAGGGATTTGCCATTGTTCCAAAGTTGTTTCAATAAACATCCGTCTGATTTAAATTAATCTTTTTATCTGAAATTCAAGACCTACTTCTTCAAAACATTATACTTTGATTTCTATAAATTCAAAAAATATTACTTCATCCTCCCCAAAATTGTCTTAGTTATTGCTCCCTCCATTTTATAAGTGCCTTTTTGAGTTGTGATTTTAATTTCTTCCTGAATAAATATATATATTTAAGTGTTCAACAATATTTTGCTCATAATCTTTTTAATATGTCCTTAAGTTTAAATATAGTAATCAACGTCAATTTAAAAAGAGATAAAATTTAATTAGGAGTAAGTTAGTAAAATTATCTTTAATTTTCTAGAAGTGAGTTATTTATTAAAGGGTGTGTCTAAGCCAAAAAGAGCACTTATTAAAAAAAAAAAGGGAAAATTTCAAAAATAACAACCATAGAACCTTAATTGTAACTTTTATAGCAACAATTACAAAATTACAAAAAATAGCATTATGTATTTTATATTTGAGTAAACTATTGCTATTTACATATACAATTAAAGATTCTATTCCTAATTGAACTCAAATCTGTTTGGGTTCAATAAGGGAAAAACAGTTCCTTAATTTAAGGCACATTTAATTTTATAGATTTCTTAATCTTTAAAACTCTTTTTTTACCACAACCGTTAAATTACAACTACTAATTCAAATTCAAAAATGGTTTTCATAATCAGCTTCTCAATCCAAATCCAAAATAAAGATTCAAATTCAAAAATGTATTCCTTCAAGTTATCTTTTATGCTGATCGACTAACATTTTGAAGAAAAGATTAAAAATACAACGGTGCAATTACAGGTATTGATCATCAACTTAATTCTATTTGTGGTTTTACTAAAATAAAAGTGCGAAATTTGCTGAAGAAATTGTAACAAATTTGTGTAGCAGTCGAAGGTTTTACAAAATTTGAGATTGTATATCAATTTTCTCATCAGTTTTCAAAAAATATTGTTTAAGAATTTTTTTTTTCAATTTCAAATTTGCCCTTACTGTTCTGTCAATTGAAAGTTGAGATGAAATTTTATCATTAAATTTGAATATTAGTTTAGGATAACTAGTGTTTGACTAATTTTTTTTCTTGAATTTGTTTTGCATTTTTGTATAATCAAATTTGTTGTTGTTATAGTACGTATTTGAGATTTAATTTAATTTTTATTATTTTATAATTTTTGGAGATTGACAATGGGAAGCATAACTGTTCTTATTAAACACTATGGTAGATGGACATATGAACAACAATATGAAGATTTCATCAGTGATACGATATTATTGAGCATAAAGACTATGTATAACCAACTGTACACACTACTAGCTTCACACATTGATGTTGATTTGACCTACAAATGCATTCAAATCGAATATCAATTAACAGATAGTGCAGGAAAAATATGTATAGATAATGACATGAGTTTGAAGGTCTATATTATGTAGAAAAAAGAGTTTAAGAATACGAGTATTTTGCCTTTGTATGTAAGTGTTTCTGACAAGGATACCGTAACGCCTCGAATCTGGTACCCGAAATGCTACATGATGCTCATGAACCCGAAGGACCACAATCTAACCCATGAATGATATCTACAACTGAGCACTGAATAATAATAATATCGTAAGTGCGGAAACATGAACTGAAAGATCATAAGGTTCAATACTGGTACACAACTGAAAATATGGTATAACAATACCAAAGCAACTGAAATAACTATATAAACATGTTATAGTCTGAAAGCCTCTAATTGTCTGAATAAGGAGTTGATGGGACATGTCCCCAACTAACTTCATGTATTGAAATAAATGAATACTGAAAGAATAACATAATCAAATAATAACAACCTCAAATAATGAGGACTCACTGCCGACTCTGACTGCTAAAACTGGAATGCTACTGATGCTCTGGAGCGCATGCTTCTGAACCTATGGTATAAAACACCATAGTGCAAATGCGTCAGTACGACTAATGTATTGGTATGCAAGTGAGGTAGGTGAATGCAAATGGGTCATATGTATGAACAATGTTGATTGACTGAATAACATGAATGTGAGAATACATGTATGACTACGTAACTGTAACAGAGATTGTGATAGGACTGAATACTGAGTTTAGACTACTAAGTCTTCTAACAATATGGATTTACTGATATCTGAGTATGTGAATACTGGGATACTGAATAACTGAGTCTATTGATATTGATATTCGAGTCACTAATAAGTAAGAAACTGATACTGTATTACTGAATACTAAGGGACTGATACTGTGTTACTGATACATGAATAACTGTTTCTAATAGTTCTGATTATGAAGAATTAGTCATGTTGACTGCACCTGTCAATCGTGTATCAGTAACTCATGTTATATATGAATATATAACATGAGTTACTGATAACTGATATAGCCGATACTGAGTGACTGTATCTAACACTCTAGATTCTGATGGAACTAGCTGAGTTTCGTACTATACTGAGTTGGCTGAATCTAACAATCTTAAATCTGAAGAACTATCTAAGTTCTTTTACTAAGACTAAGACTGAAACTGTAACTAAAATTATAACTGAAACTGTGGGAGGAAATCATCTAACCAATATGCCCTAAAACTGAATCGGTGGGGTCCAACTTGTAACCCTAGCCGGAAGCGTGTCAATATGGTGCCACGGTAAAAGACTAGCTATGAGTATACCCTCTCTGACAGGGAGCTCTTTCGTCAACCCCTCTTGGTAGGTAACCCAAATGAGATGTATAAATCCCTAAATGCGTAAGGTGTATCTCAAGCGCTGGCTACGTAGTTCTGGAACACAAAGATTGCTTCTAAGAATCATACCCTCCACTAAATAATAGGTGAGTCCCCATCCTTGGGTTCACTCGGTGCACTGAACTAATTAACTGAACTGAACTGATACTAATGGTATTGCTTAGCGGATCTAAACTGAGTTCATTGAGTTTTGTTGACTGACGAAATGCTACTGAGATCTGAGGACTGACTGAGAGTACTGAAGTTACTGAGATTACTGAGTACTGAGATCACTGAGATTACTGAACTACTGAGATTACTGAGATTTCTGAGATTTCTAGGTTTTCTTAAGTCACATGACTGGCTGAGTTCTATGGATCATGGCTTGACTGAGGATATCGTGAAAACATGACACTGACTATAGGCACATAAGTATATTTTTCGGGTATAAATACCCCCAGGACTCAATGGGAGGAAACTGGCAAAGCATATCACAATCCAAAATACCATAAGTTAGAGATTTCATGAAGTACAAGTTCTAAAGCACCACAATAACTACACATATATCCATAATTCATTGACGAAGACATTTTATCAAATACTTTAACATGCATAAACTTGTACATGAATGGAGATTTCATATTATTATACTAGTATGACACTTTTCCTTCACATAGGCATTTAGTCAAACACATGGGGAGCATGCTTTGATTATACAATCCTAAACACATCTAATAATAATGGATACATTAGTCAACTTATAAAGTGAAGGAGGGTTTATCATGATTATTATGTAAATCTTCATATACTAGGGTCAATCATTGGAATATATAATTTAAAACATGAATCAAAACCCCACAACATCATGAACAGGAATTTCAATTCTATTTAAATCATGAACATTCATAAATATACAAATCTTGCATTTTAAAAAGAGATTTTTGAGCTTCATGGGTGAAAGTGACCCATGAATCAACGCATGATATACCTTGATACTTGTTTGGGAAGATTGATGGAAGAATTCTTGAGATTTGGATCTTGAATTGGAAATTCCTCTTCTTGTTCTTGAGAGAATTTGAGAGAAAAGAATGTATTTTGGTGAAATGGAGGCTGAATTTAGAGTTTATGGAGCTTTGGGGTGAAGGGAAAATAGCAAAATACCTCTCCACAACTGTTTGGAAAATGCTGAATTTAATGGCTGACGACATTGGGCTGATGTCGTCATATATGTGATAAGTAGTCTGCTCATGTCGTCACTTGATGCTCGAATTTATGAATTTCTACCTAAGTCTGACGACATTAGATGATAATTCATCATAAATGTCATCATAAATGTGATAAGCTGTCCGATATGTCGTCGGATATGTGATAAGCCTTTAGATATGTCGTCACTTAGTTACCAGGCTAACATGCTGGAGTAAAATGGGTATAACTTTTTGCTCTGATATTGAATTTGGGCGAAATTAGTATCGTTGGAAAGATAATTCAATTATCTATCTGTTAGTGGATCATGAGCTAAAAAATTCATAGTATAACTAGAGATATTCTCATTTGAAGTTGACTATAGTAATATCCTTCCCAATAATTCAATTGGTAAGAAATGTTTTGATCCGTCTGATAGCTGGGAGTTATTTGAAGTCATAATATATATCTAACTTACTCATAAAACTATAAAAGAACCATAATGTACTATGCATGAGCTTGAAACATGGCGCTAATATTGGTTTGGATTTTTTTTGGGGGGTATTACATTATCTCCCCCATATGGGATATTTGTCCTTGAATGAGACTGACTAAGATGGAAGAAAAGATCAACTGAAGTACGTAAAAGACATACACTACTTAAACATGGTTTTGTGACTGATATGACTGATAAGATAAATACATCATACCGAATATGTATATCTGATGCATGAGTAACTGATTCAAGAATGCCTGACTGAGTGTTCTGATGAAATAAGTTTTTCTCAAAACGAGAATACATATATGATGCATAATTACATGACTGAACTGATATACGAATGCATGAATGAATATGCAAGAGTACTTAGTCTCAAGTTTGTAATGGGGATCTGAGCATGAACTGAATACCAAGTTTGTAGTGGTAATTTGATCATGGAACTGAGTAAGTTCAAGAGTAACTGATACCAAGTTTTTAATGGTAATTTGAACATGGAACTGATTAAGTTCAAGAGAAACTGTTATGTAAACTGAAAACTACTAATGACCCCATGATTATGCTTGAAGTATGCATGAATTGGAGCTTGAGAACATGACTAAAACTGAGACATAACACATAAACTGAATTTCGTGAACTAAACTGAGCCCCTAAATACATGGTTCACAACTGAGATTTGAAATTGAGGGTCAACTTATGAGTATCCCCTAATCCAAACTGGATTCATTACATGAGGAGAGAATGAGACTCTTATGTTATGAAAATTTGAGGACTCATAGTGTATCTCCCTTTGGGACGCTATGTCCCTTGAAGAATACTGACTTGTCTAAGATACTGAGGGAAAATTGAGGTGGTGTGCAAGGCACCTACGAACTGAATTGTGATTGAATGTCTGGGATCTAAAATTTAGTCATGATACATGAATTGAGCTGAGCTTGTATCTATCTAGTTGGTTCATCTAAGAATGGTTACATTCATAAGGCTTCGGATAGTACATCTAGATGGAAGGGACGGGAACCCAAGCCATGCGTACTTGTCCGTCTGATTGCTAAACTAAATTACTGGCCTTGCGGACTAACTCATATTCAAAACTTATAATAGATTGGAGCCTTTCTCTAATACTCTTTCTGTAGAGTTCTAGTGACTTTGGGATGCAAGGAAACCTTAGAGTGATCTGATTAAAATAGCTAAATATAAAAATCATCATTTGGCTAAATTTCGGTGAGATTAGTTGAGGGCTACGAACATGATTTAAGACGAAGTGCCTAAGCCTCCTGTACTGTAATTGAGACTACCGAAAGATTCACTTGGGTGATGAGCACGAGTGCAAAAATATACTAACTTATTTGATTAATTGAATAACTGATAGCTGAATATTGGGTCTGCTAGGCTAAATTATACTTAGTCTGAATAACTGGACTGAGACTATAGAGTATTATACATAGGAGGTAAGGACTAAGTAACATGAGGTGACTGAGCATTGATTCATGAAGTCTGTATTATTTGTGAATGTGAGACCAAGTGTACTACATAATTTGGAAACATTCCATATACTGAGGTATTGGAATACCTATAATTGAGTAACTGATAACTGTACGCTATGGCCAAGCAAGTCTAAAATTAAACTGAGTTTGCTGATCTGATTATGGAACTGAAGCTGACACTATAACTAAGACTGTAACTAGGACTCATAATGGAGCTAAATACTGAGTTTTGATAGTTGAATAATGATAATTGAATGTTGATAACTATGGTTTAGACTGATACTAAAGAACAAAATTCTGAGATTGAACACTAATTACTGGGTACTGAATAATGAAACTGTAACTGAGATGGCAACTGACTTTTGATAGTTACACGACGGGGGCTAAGATAAGTCAAATATCTGAATTCACACTTATACTCTGTACTTTCCCAACTTCTGAATACAACCTTTTGCTAGACGTTTACTTGCACACTAACATGAGATTCAAGCCTATCTTCATAACTACACCCTTGTGTAAAACAAACATGCAACAATCTTCTCTTAACATAAAACATTTACTCTTTCCCATCTAAGAACCTGCTCATCACTACACTATTTCCACAAAGAGAGCTCACTGAAGGGTTAAATTAGGAGGACCAAAAGCATGAATAGACATTGACTGAACTTGACACATGACTGAAACCTGAGTAATAGAATGTCAAGAACATAGATTTACTAAAAAGGTCTGAACTGAGGATATACATGACATAGTCGGAATTTATCTGATCAGTAGGGGCATATCATGAGTCATAGAAGCTGAGTATACTTGTAAAGCATTATATATGTAGATGAGTATGAAATGCATAACTTAAGGTTGGAGTTTCTATGTTTATGAGACATGATTCGTAATACTGAGTAAGTTGGAACTGCTTATATGGGGAATTGGAAGCGTACAAAATTCTATGAAAAACATGTGAATATAAGCTGTGTTCATGGAACTGAGTAATGAAACATGTGTAGGCATCATGCTGACTAAAGTACAAAACTTATGCTGAGATAAGGATGGATCGGGAATCATCTTACCTTAATGCTTTTTCTATACATACTAGCACTATTACTGGAATTATGAGAGCCTAACTTAGTTACTTGATCTATCATTTACTCCTTAACTTCAAGCCACCATCTTAAGTCTGTGAATACTTTACTAAGCTCTGGACTGAATTGTAATCATCACCACATACTTACACTCTGTTCGACACATATTTGATTTACTAAATACATTATCTTCTACTGTTTCCTCATACACTAATATCATATTTCCTAATTCATATCCACCCCTACACACTTAATTTCAAATCAATAGTTTTAATTTCTTGCTTGTACTTCTCAAGCCTACTGATTCACTTTGGTACAACTATCCCCATAAATACATAATCTATTTAATCTAGATGATATTATCCTAACTCTACTACTACCAAAATCTAGGGTTCATGCTTCTAACTCTAGGTTTATACAATTATAGGATTCTGAGAAGGGATCTGATGGCATATGTAAATTCGGGTTCAAGAATGAGTTCTCATGTTCATGAATAAAATCTGTAAAACTTTGGGATAGAATTGGACTGATGGGATACTTTGAGTTTGTGACCAATCCCATAACTGACTGCAGGGACTGTCTGAGAAAGCCCTATCTCTAGGACTTGAGCTTCACTAATTCTGGAACCTTGAAAGTAAGATGGAGTTGAAATGAGTGGAGCATGATAAGAATATACATGAGTTTCTTAGAGGACCTTTTTATAGCATGATATGAGACATGAAAGAAGGGAAACTGTTCTTAAAATATCTCATAGCCTCCTACACATAAGTGTGGTGCATAACATACCCATACACAAGACTCTACTAGATGCAACTTTCAGACTTCCTAGGATACTATTGAACCTTAGGCTCTGATACGAAGTTTGTAATACCTCGAATCTGGTACCCAAAATGCTACAAGGTGCTCATGACCCTGAAGGACCACAAGCTAACCCATGACTGATATCTGTAACTGAGCACTGAATAATAATAATAATAATATCGTAAATGTGAAAATATAAACTGAAAGGCCATAAGGTTCAATACTGCTACATAACTTAAATTATTGTATAACAATTCCAAAGCAACTGAAATAACAGTCTATAAATGCTATAGTCTGAAAGCATCTAAACTTCTGAATAGGGAGTTGATGGGACATGTCCTCAACTAACTCCATGTACTAAAATAAATGAATACTGAAAGAATAACATAATCAAATAATAACATCCTCAAATGATGAGGACTCATGTGGACTTTGACTGCTGAAACTGGAATACTACTGATGCTATGGAGCACGTGCTTCTGAACCTATGGTATAAAACACCATAGTGCAAATGCGTTAGCATGATTGAATGTACTGGTATGCAAGTGAGGTAGGCTAAATTCAAAAGGGTCATATACATGAACAATACTAACTGGCTGAATAACATAAATGTGAGAATACATGCATGACTACGTAACTGTAACGGAGGTTGTGATAGGACTGAATACTTAGTTCAGACTACTAAGTCTTCTAAATATATGGATTTACTGATATCTGAGTATGTGAATACTGTGATACTAAATAACTAAGTCTATTGATATTGATATATTTGAGTCACTAATAAGTGAGAAACTGATACTGTATTACTGAATACTAAGGGACTGATACTATGTTACTGATACATGAATAACTGTTTCTAACAATTCTGGTTATGAAGAACTGGTCTGGTTGATTGTACCTACCAGTCGTGTATCTGGATATATATATATATATATATATATAACATGAGTTATTGATAAATTATATAGCTGATACTGAGTGACTGTATCTAACAGTCTAGATTCTGATGGAACTAGCTGAGTTCTGTACTGTATTAAGTTGACAATATCTGTCAGTCTTGAATTTTAAAAACTATCTGAGTTCTTTTACTAAGACTGAGACTGACACTGTACTTGAAATTGTAGGAGGTAATCATCTAACCGACATGCCCTGAAACTGAACTGGTAGGGTCCAACCTGTAACCCCATTTGAAAGCATGTCAATACCGTGTAATGGGTAAAGACTAGCTGTGAGTATATCCTCTCTGACAAGGAGCTCTTCCGTCAACCCCTCCTGGTAGGTAACCCGAATGAGATATATAAATCCCTAAACGCGTAGGGTGCATCTCAAGCTACAATGGCTATGTAGTTCTGGAACACAAGGATTGCTTCTAAGGATCACACCCTTCACTAAATAATAGGTGAGTCCCCATCTTTGGGTTCACATGGTGCTGAATCCTACTCCCAACTGAATAGATACTGAACTAATTAACTGTACTAAACTGATACTAATGGTATTGCTTAGCGGATCTAAACTGAGTTCACTGAGTTTTGTGGATTGATAGAATGCTACTGAGATTGGAGGATTGACTGAGAGTACTGAAGTTACTGAGATTACTAAGTATTGAGATCACTGAGATTACTGAACTACTGAGATTACTGAGATTACTGAGATTTCTAGGTTTTCCTGAGTCACATGACTGACTGAGTTCTATGGATCTTGGATTAACCGAGGATATTATGAAAACATGACACTGACTCTAGGCATACAACTATATTTTTTAGGTATAAATACTCCCAGGACTCGATAGGAAGAAACTGACAAAGCATATCATAATCCGTAATACCATAAGTTGGAGATTTCATGTAGTAAAAGTTCTAAAGCACAAGAATGGCTACACATATATCCATAATTCATTGACTAAGACATTTCATCAAACACTTTACATGCATAAATTTGTAAATGAATGGAGATTCATATTATTATACTAGTATGACACTTTTCCTTCGCATAGGCATTTTGTCAAACACATGGAGAGCATGCTTTGGTTATACAATCATCAACACATCTAATAATCATGGATACATCAGTTAACTTGTAAAGTGAAGGGGGGTTTATAATGATTATTATGCAAATCTTCATATACTAGGGTCAATTATTGGAATATATAATTTAAAACATGAATCAAAACCCACAATATCATGAACATGAATTTTAATTCTATTTAAATCATGAACATTCATAAATACACAAATCTTGTATTTTGAAAAGAGATTTTTGAGCTTCATGGGTGAAAGGGATCCATGAATCAATACATGATATACCCTGATACTTGATTTAGGAAGATTGATGGAAGAATTCTTGAGATTTGGATCTTGAATTGGAAACTTCTCTTCTTGTTCTTGAGAGAATTTGAGAGAAAAGAATATATTTTGGTGAAATAGAGGCTGAATTCAGGGTTTATGGAGCTTTGGGGTAAAGGGAAAATACCAAAATACCCCTCTAAAACCTATTGGAAAATGCCAAATTTAACGGCTGATGACATTGGGCTGATGTCATCACATATGTGATAAGTCGTCAGCTCATGTCGTCACTTGATGCTGGAATTTATGTCTTTCTACCTAAGTCTGATGACATTAGCTGATAAGTCATCAAAAATATCATCAGAAATATGATAAGCCGTCAGATATATCATCAGAAATGTGATAAGCTGTCAGATATGTCGTCACTTAGTTGCCATGCTAACATGCTGGAGTAAAATGGGTATAACTTCTTGCTCCGAAATTAAATTTAGGCAAAGTTGGTATCATTGGAAAGACAATTCAATTATCTATCTGTTGGTAGGTCATGAGCTTGAAAATTTAAAGTATAAAGAGAGATATGCCCATTTGAAGTTGACTATAGCAATATCCTTTCCAAGAATTCAATCAATAAGGAATATTTTGATCCGTCTGATAGCTGGGAGTTATTTGAAGCCATAATATACATCTGAATTACTCATAAAACTATAAAACAACCATGATGTATTATGCATGAGCTTGAAACATGGCGCTAATATTGGTATGGATTTTTTTTGGGGTATTACATTGTCTTCCTTTGGGGACATTCGTCCTCAAATGAGACTGACTGAGATGAAAGAAAAGATCAACTAAAGTACGTACAAGACATACTCTGCTTAAATATAGTTTCATGATGGACATGACTGATAAGATGAATACATCATACTGAATGTGCATATTTGATGCATGAGTAACTGATTCATGAATGCTTGACTGAGTGTTCTGATGAA
Source organism: Capsicum baccatum var. pendulum (assembly GCA_030864225.1). Taxonomy (NCBI): domain Eukaryota; kingdom Viridiplantae; phylum Streptophyta; class Magnoliopsida; order Solanales; family Solanaceae; genus Capsicum; species Capsicum baccatum. The sequence goes on along the minus strand of CM061553.1, from coordinate 65,579,898 downwards.
CTGAGTTTTTCTCAAGATGAGAATACATATCTGATGCATAATTATATGTCTTAACTAATATATGAATGTATGGCTGAATATGGAAGAGTACTTAGTCCCAAGTTTATAATGGGGATCTGAGCATGAACTGAATACCAAGTTTGTAGTGGTAATTTAAATATGGAACTGAGTAAGTTCAAGAAAAACTGATGATACCAAGTTTGTAATGGTAATTTGAACATGTAATTGAGTAAGTTCAAGAGAAACTGTTACGTAAACTAAAAAATACTAATGAACCCATGATTATGCTAGAAGTATGCATGAACTATAGCCTGAGAACATGACTAAAACTGAGACATGACAGATAAATTGAATTTTGGTAACTAAACTAAGCGCCTAAATACATGGCTCACGATTGAGATTTAAACTTGAGGGTCAACTTATGAGTATCCCTTACTCCAAATTGAATTCATTACGTGACGAGAGAATGGGATGCTTATGTTATAAAAATTCAGGGGTTCATAGTGTATCTCCTCCTTGGGATACTATGTCCCTTGAAGAATGCTGACTTGTCAGAGATACTAAGGCAAAATAGAGACAGTGTGCAAGGCACCTACGAACTGATTCGAAATTGAATGTCTGGGATCTAAAACTGAGTCATGATACATGGACTGAGCTAATCTTGTATCTATCTAGTTGGTTCATCTAAGAATGGTTACATTCATAAGGCTTCGGATAGTACGTCTAGATGGAAGAGACGGGAACCCAAGCCATGCATACTTGTCCGTCTGACTGCTAAACTTAGTTACTGGCCTTGTGGACTAACTCATATTAAAAACTTATAATATATTGAAGCCTTCCTCTAATACTCTTTCTGTAGATTTCTAGTGACTTTGGGATGGAAGGAAACCTTGGAGTGATCTGATTAAAATAGCTGAATAAAAAATCATCATTTGGCTAAATTTTAGTAAGATGAGTTGAGGCCTATGAACAAGATTTGAGATAAATTGAATAAGCCTCATGTACTGCAATTGAGACTACTGAAAGATTCACTTGGGTGATGAGCATGAGTGCATAAATATACTAACCTATCTGATTAACTGAATAACTGATAGCTGAATATTGGGTCTGCTAGACTGAACTGTACTTAGTCAGAATAACTGGACTGAGACTATACAGTATTATACATAGGAGGTAAGGACTAAATGAGTAACATAAGGTGACTTAGCATGGATTAATAAAGTCTGTATTATTTGTGAATGTGAGACCAAGCTTACTATATGATTTGGAAACATTCCATAGACTGAGGTATTGAAATACCTAAAACTGAGTAACTGATAACTGTATGCTATGGTCAAGTAAGTCTAAAATTAAACTGAGTTTTTTGATTCGATTACGGAAATGAAGCTGACACTATAACTAAGATTGTAACTGGGACTCATAATGAAGCTAAATGCTGACTTTTGATAGTTGAATACTGATAACTGAACATTGATAACTGTGGTTTAGACTGATACTAAAGTACTAAATTCTGAGACTAAACACTAATTACTGGGTACTGAATACTGAAAGTGTAACTGAGATGGCAACTGAATTTTGATAGTTACACGATGGGGGCTGACATAAGTCAAAGATCTGAATGCACACTCACACTCTATACTTTCCCAACTTCTAATACAACCTCTTGCTAGACGTTTACTTGTACACTAACATGAGATTCAATTCTATCTTCATAACTACACCCTCGTGTAAAACAAAAATCAGCTATCTTCTCTTAACATAAACATTTACTCTCTCCCATCTAAGCAATTGCTCATCACTACACTATTTTCACAAAAAGAGCTCACTGAAGGGTTAAATCAAGAGGACCTAGAGCATGAATAGACACTAACTGACTTGACACATGACTGAAACCTAAGGAATAGAATGTCAACAACATGGATTTACTAAAAATGTCTGAACTGAGGATATACATGACATAGTCTAAATTTTTCTGATCAGTGGGGGCGTAGCATGCATCATGGAAGCTGGGTATACTTGTAAAGCATGATATATGTACATGATTTATGAATTTCATGACCTGAGGTTAGAGTTTCTGTGTTCATGAGACATGATTCATAATACTAAGTGAGCTGGAACTCCTTATGTAGGGAATTGGAAGCGCACAAGATTCTATGAAAAGCGTGTGAATATAAGCTGTGTTCATGGAACTAAGTTATGAAACATGTGTAGGCATCATGCTGACTGAATTACAAAACTTGTACTGAGATAAGGATGGATCGGGAATGGTCTTCCCTTACTACATTTTCTATACATATTAGCAGTACTACTGGAATTCTAAGAGCCTGACTTGGTTACTTGATCTATCAACTCCTCCTTAACTTTAAGCCATCATCTTAAGTCAGTGAACACTTTACTAAGATTTGGACTGAACTGAAATCAACACCACATACTTACACTCAGTTCGACACATGATTGCCTTACTAAACACATTATCTGCTACTATTTCCTCATATACTACTAATATCATATTTCCTATTCACATCCACCTCTACACACTTAATTTCAAATCAATAGTCTTAATTTTTTGCTTTCACTATTCAAGCTTACTGATTCACTTTGGTACAACTATCCCCATGAATACAGAATCTGTTCAATCTGGATGATATTATCCTAACTCTACTACTGCTAAACTCCAAGGTTTATGCTTCTAGCTCTAGGTCTATGCTATCATAGGATTCTGAGAAGGGATCTGATGGTATATCTAAATTTGGGTTCAAGAATGAGTTCTCATGTTCATGAATAAAATCTGTACAACTTTGGGATAGAACTGGACTGATGGGATACTTTGAGTCTGTGACTAATCCCATAACTGACTACAGGGACTGTTTGAGAAAGCCATATCTCTAGGACTTGAGCTTCACTATTTATGGTACCTTGAAAGTAAGGTGGAGTTAACATGAGTGGAGGATGATGAGAATCTACTTGAGTTTCTTAAGAGGACCTTTCTACAGCATAATCTGGGACATGAAAGAAGGGAAACTGTTCCTAAAACATCTCATAGCCTCCTGAACAGAAGTGTTGTTCAAAACATACCCATACACAAAACTCTACTAGATGTGGCTTTCAGAATTCCTAAGACACTATTGAACCTTAGGCTCTGATACCAAGTTTGTAATCCTGAATATGGTACCCAAAATGCTACACGGTGCTCATGACGTCGAAGGTCTACAAGCTAACCCATGACTGATATCTATAACTAAGCACCAAATAATAATAATAATAATATCATAAATTCAGAAACATGAACTAAAAAGCCATAAGGTTCAATAATGTACATAACTGAAAATATGGTATAATAATACCAAAGTAACTGAAATACTTATCTAAACATGCTGTAGTCTGAAAGCCTCTAACTGTCTGAATAAGGAGTTGATGTGACATATCCCCAACTTACTCCATGTACTAAAATAAATGAATACTGAAAGAATAACATAATCAAATAATAACATCCTCAAATGATGAGGACTCACTGCAGATTTTGACTACTGAAACTAGAATGCTACTGATGCTCTGGAGCACGTGTTTTTGAACCTATGGTATAAAATACCATAGCACAAATACGTTGGTATGATTGAATGTACTGGTATGCAAGTGAGGTAGGCTGAATGTAAAGGGGTCATATGTATGAACAATGTTGTCTGACTGAATAACATGAACGTGAGAATACATGCATGACTACGTAACTGTAATTGAGGTTGTGATAGAACTGAATACTGAGTTCAGACTACTGAGTCTACTAACAACATGGATTTATTGATATCTGAGTATGTGAATACTGGGATACTAAATAACCGAGTCTATTGATATTGATATCTGAGTCACTAATAAGTAAGAAAATGATAATGTATTATTAAATACTAAAGGACTGATACTATGTTACTGATACATGAATAACAATTTCTAATATATATATATATATTTATATTTATATATATATATATATAACATGAGTTACTGATAACTGATACTAAGTGACTGTATCTGACAGTCCAAATTCTGATAGAACTAGCTGAGTTCCATACTATACTGAGTTGACTATATCTGACAGTCCTAAATCTGAAGAACTATTAGAGTTCTTTTACTAAGATCGATACTAGAACTGTAACTGAAACTGTAGGAGGTAATAATCTAATTGACATGCCCTGAAATTGAACTGGTGGGGTCCAACCTGTAACTCCAGCTGAAAGCATGTCAATACCGTGCCACGGGTAAAGACTAGCTATGAGTATACCCTCTCTGACAGAGAGATCTTCCGTCAACCCCTCCTGGTAGGTAACCTAAATGAGATGTATAAATCTCTAAACGCGTAGGGTGCATCTCAACATACACTGGCTACATAGTTCTGGAACACAAGGATTGCTTCTAAGGATCACACCCTCCACTGAATAACAGGTGAGTCCCCATCTTTGGGTTCACTCGGTGCTAAATCCTAGTCCCAACTGAATAGACACTAAACTGATTAACTGAACTGAACTGATACTAATGGTATTTGTTAGTAGAGCTAAATTGAGTTCAATGAGTTTCGTTGACTGACAGAATGCTACTGAGATCTGAGGACTGATTGATAGTACTGAAGTTACTAAGATTACTGAGTACTGAGATCACTGAGATTACTGAGATTTCTGAGATTTTTGGATTTTCCTGAGTCACATGACTGACTGAGTTTTATGGATCATGGCTTGCCTGAGGATATTGTGAAAACATGACACTGACTCTAGGAACACAACTATATTTTTTGAGTATAAATACCCCCAGGACTCGATGGGAAGAAACTGGTAAAGCATATCACAATCCATAATACCATAAGTTGGAGATTTCATGAAGTACAAGTTCTAAAGCACCATAATGGCTACACATATATCTATAATTCATTGACTAAGACATTTCATCAAACACTTGACGTGCATAAACTTATACATGAATGGAGATTTCATATTATTATACTAGTATGAAACTTTTCCTTCACATTGGAATTTAGTCAAACACATGGGGAGTATGCTTTGGTTATACAATCATCAACACATCTAATAATCATGGATACATCAGTCAACTTGTAAAGTGAAGGGGGTTTATTATGATTATTATGCAAATATTTATATACTAGGGTCAATTATTGGAATATGTAATTTAAAACATGAATCAAAACCCCACAACATCATGAACATGAATTTCAATTCTATTTAAATCATGAACATTCATAAATACACAAATATTGTATTTGGAAAAGAGATTTTTGAGCTTCATTGGTGAAAGGGACCTATGAATAAACACATGACATACCTTGATACTTGATTTAGGAAGATTTATGGAAGAATCCTTGAGATTTAAATCTTTAATTGGAAAACCCTCTACTTGTTCTTGAGAGAATGTGAGAGAAAAGAATATATTTTGGTGAAATAGAGGCTGAATTCATGGTTTATGGAGCTTTGAGGTGAAGGGAAAATACCAAAATACCCCTCCAAAACTATTTGGAAAATTCTAAATTCAACGGCTGATGACATTGGGCTGATGTCGTCACATATGTAATAAGTCGTCAGCTCATGTCATCACTTGATGCTGGAATTTATGACTTTCTGCCTAAGTCTGACGACATTAGCTGATAAGTCATCAGAAATATCATCCGAAATATGATAAGCCGTCATATATGTCGTCAGAAATGTGATAAGCCATTAGAAATGTCGTCACTTAGGTTCCAATCTAACATGCTGGAGTAAAATTGGTATAACGTTTTGCTCCGATATCAAATTTGAGAGAAATTAGTATCATTGAAAATCTAATTCAATTATCTATCTGTTGGTGGGTTATGAGCTCAAAAATTTAAAGTATAACGAGAGATATGCTCATTTGAAGTTGACTATAGCAATATCTTTTTCAAGAATTCAATCGGTAAGAAATTTCTGATCCATATGATAGCTGGGAGTTATTTGAAGCCGTAATATATATATAACTTACTCATAAAACTATAAAAGAACCATTATGTATTATGCATGAGCTTTAAACATGACGCTAATATTGGTTTGGATTTTTTTTGGGGTATTATAGATACTTTCATCACATTGGTAAGTTTATCATTATGTAATGCCGAAAGTGTAAAGATGCCTGTCACTGCGAGTAACGTGATAAATATAAGTACTGAAAGAGCATTAATTATTCCTGCTTCATAAGAATGTTTGAATGTATTTGAAATGGATACAACTAGAGTTATTATCTCGGACCCAGATCACAAACATATTGAGGTTGAATAAGTTTGTCTCGAAAAGTGTATTAAAATCGGTGATGAAAGATTATACAATTCGGAGAAGTTTTAATCACTATTTGTAAGATCTAGTAAAATCTAATAAATGTATTCTGCATTTAATTTTTTCTTTTTCAATGTTTGTTAATTGTATTTGAGTATATATATTTATTTTTGTTTGCAGTTATACATTGTTGTGCAGATTCAGTAATTGTGGATTTTTATTTCGTTCATCTACTATTGGTGAATCTGAAATGTTTACTGTAAGAGAATTTTTAGCAGAACATACCTGTCCGATCAAAGATACGATTTATCCTAAATTTCATTCTATTAGTAAGTTGATTGGTGGTATAGTCAAACCAAAATTTAAAAGCCACAAGCAAAAATACAGTCCAACTGAGTATGAATTTAACATATATTATGTGTTGGCGAGCTCAGAAACAAGCACTTGAAAAGTTAAGAGGGAAAGCATCAACATCATATGAAAAACTACTTGCATACATACATGTGTTGAACACTAGTTATTTATCTAGGTTCACATATAAGAATGAAAATGAATGCAGACAATGAGTTTTTATATATATTTGTAGCACTAACTATATTCATCCAAGGGTTCGATCATTGTAGATCTGTCATAGTTGTTGATGGAAGTCATCTCAGAGGATTGTATACTAGCACTTTCGTAGCTACGTTTACCATGGATCGAGCCAATAAGATATATTAGATAAGTATTTGACTTCAAATATGTTTCCAACTATATGTATTTAAAATATACATATATATTATGTTTATGTGATTAGTGGCAGTTATATATGTTGTCAGCTATATGTTTTTAAAATATACATATGCAGTAATTTTATTTGTGCACTGAAAGTTAAGTATCTTTCCAGATGCATGTATTTGTAATATACATGTGCATTATTAGATGTGAAAAAAATCGTGTATGCTTATTTTTTTTTCAACATGCAGGATATATATTTCCTTTGGCCTATGGAGTACTTGATTCTGAAAATGATACATCTTGAACTTGATTCTTTAAGAATCTAAATAAAGCATGTGTGTAGTTTCTGATCGTAATGCAAGTATCATAAAAGCTGTCAATGATATGTACAATGTACCACAATATGCATGTATGTGGCATCTATGAAAAAATGTGAATTTGTTTTTCAAAAATCACATGATGTATTATCAGATATCTTTTATACCATGGCAAAATAATATTCAAAGACTGAATTTCACAAGTTAATGGAGAAAGTGGAGGCAGTTGATGCTAGAGTGAAGAATTACTTGAAATTGACCGGATATGATAAGTGGGCTAGGTTATATGCATCGGTTCATAGAGGATGGACTTTGACATCAAACATTGCTGAGTCCATTAATGTTGCGCTGGTATCAGCTAGAGAACTACCAATATATGATTTTCTAGAGAAAGTTAGATTGATGTTTGGTAGATGAAATTGTGAAAACAAACAGTAGGCGTTGTATAATTTTACAGATCTTATTGGTAAATTTCAAAAAATTCTACAACAGAATGAAGCGGAATGTACACGTATGAAGGTATGATGAAATTTATGTAATCATTTTATATATATAATAGTATTTTTATTTGTTGTATGAATTATATTCTCGTATACAAATAATAAATTAAAGAAAATATATTTTGTAATAAAAATATATATGCACGACAGAAATATGCATTTTGCAGACTTGCAATATACATATGTTGAGATGAAAAAATACATATGTCAAACTGTATATATTATAACTGTCAAAATGATTTTTATTTTACTAATTAATTTTGTTTTAATAATTTCAAGTTATACCTGCATCAGAGAATATCTATACAGTCCATGACAAGTAAAAATATTTTATTGTTTGTCTTAAGAAAAAAAATGTTCTTGCAATGCATTTCAATTGAATGAAATACCATGTGTTCATACGTGTGCAGTTCTTGATAGCAAGAATTTTAAGAAGCAACCATATTACTTTGATCTATACAAGCCAAAAACCGTCTTGAGAACATATGATCTTTCAGTTTATCCTTTACCACACAAAGATGACTGGGTAATTTCGAAGAAAATTATGAATGAGATAGTTCTGCCTCCCAAATACAAACGGCCCCCTGAAAGACCTCCAAAGAAGGACCATGAAAAATTCGAACGAGATATGTTTGGATCGAAAAGCAAAAATTATTGTAGTTAATGTGAATTTAAAGGTCACAATAGGCGTTTATGTAGGAAATACAATAAATGATAAGTTGATTGTTGTATTTAGTCAATAAACAATTGTTGATTTTTTTCGTTGAGCAAAATATATATGATTTTCAATTTTGATAAAAATGTTTGATGTTATTAAAGTTGTTATAGTTAAATTGTTGATATTCTTTTGAACTTGTTTAACCGAATTCAATAAGAATCTATTGTAAAATTAGTATATATAACATCTTTGATTTATACCTCAGATATTTTAAGCTACACATACTAAAATTTTAATCTAAAAAAATATATATTAGACTCTTTTAAGTACCTATGAACATCAATAAAAACTAATAATAACTTAACATACTTTTATGTAAACGCTAAACCAAAGTAAAAATACATGTAAAGAAATATGTATTGCGTAAATAATACATTAAATATATTTTTTTATCAAAAAATATTCATACATAAGAATGCATTATTAATAAATACATATCCATATTCACTTAAATACTTACATATAAATGGTAAAAATCATTTGTATTTAAATGGAGAACTATATAAATTTTTACGTAGCCAGATAAATATATATTCAAACAAACGTAAGTATATATATCCATAATTGAAAATATATATTCGAACTTGTAAAAAAATATGATTAAATACACATATACATATGCGTTAAGCATAAATACATATGCATGCATGGATATATACATATGCATATCTGCTTAAATATATACATATTCAATATGCATAAATACATATGCATATGCGTTACATAAATACATATGTAAAGGAATGAAGATATGTATTATTCATAAATAAATACAAAAAATTAAATCTATATGCAATTGTGCAGAACAATACAATAAATAAATATTGATTAAAGTACATATGCAAATATATAAAAATACATAGTTCAACATGTGTGTTAGTATATTATTGATAAATATATTAGTCTAACTGAAAAATACACATGCATTAGTTATAAATACAAATGTAAACTTGAATGAACATGTAGAACGTTAAAGTTACACATTAACAAGAAATAAATGAATATGTAGAACATTAAACGAAAATGAATATGTAGAAATAATATGATATCATCTTTGAACATTAAAGTTACTGATGGAAATTAAGAAATATTCAACAAATTATTTCTCTGGCTAATGTTAAGTGTTGTAAGCTATAGCAAAATAAAAATACACATCAAATTTCATGCACTTAAGTGTCTTCTGTTATCCCAATTTCACGAGGAGACCTCGTTGGTGTTTCATCATCACTTTGTGCCTTCGCTTTTTCTTTCCTCATACCATAATCCCACAACATTGAAGTATATCTCATACGAATCAGATCTGAGTCAAAATCAATGAGTGAAATAGGATCACCAAAAGTAAGGCACTCGACATATGTCACCATATATAAACCATAATCCCTGCAAATATATATATATATATATATATATATATATATAAATAAGTAAGAATTTGTTCTATAAAAATAATATATATGTATATACATTACTTACAAGCTGCCACTTGGTTGTGGAGGCCAATCCTTCACAACATAAATATCAAATAGATCCATCTTATCATAGGATTTGTAATTTCGATGATTAGCAATATCAATACCTTTCTTCTCATAAAATTTACATGCAACGAGACATATGGGTATAACCTCAACTAACTTTTCAAATTCAGCAAGCACCATCATCATCACCTGCAAACGACAAAGAATCATATACATAAATGCATCTATTATTGAAAGATATAACCGTAAAAATCCAATGATATTTGGCCTTTATGTTGACAAAAATGAAAATATGATCAACCATATGTCAAGGCACCATAGAATGCATGCAGAATCCATTTATATACTCATTCAGATGATATTTCATTCCACCAGCATTAAGAGATGCATCATCAATTCTATACACAGCTAGCACACTGTTTACAATGTTCATGAAATTGCAGCTTACAGTGTTGTACTTATATGAACTATTGGGATCATACTTAGATTTCTTTCGCAGATAGCAGAAGCATACATCAATTTGCTGCATTACAAAAAAATTTATATTTAAAAGTAAATAATAAAATTAAAACTCAAAGCAACTAACACTACATATGTATATATCATATACATATATCAGAACATATAAAATAAAAGCATATGTATATACAAATATACATATTCAACTACATCATAATAAGCATTTATATATGTATATACAAATATACATATTCAAATCATAATAAGCATTTACGAATATAAATATGTAACACTGCAATAAATTTTATTTCAATATACAATTTATTCACATAATAGTACACCACTTACCTCACCAGATCATGATTGGCCAGGAGTACCCATAATATAGAGACAATTCTTTTTTTTTCACAGATAAAACTCCAAAATTGATAACTGATATTCTGGACTTGTGCTTCTTATAATATTTTTGTTTGGTGTTTCTATTTTATCATTAAACATAATGATTCACCATTAACAAAAATTTATATTTAAATATTATTACAATTAAGTTCTAACCTATATACCTCTTTGTATGAAATTTAAGAAGGTCCAAATAAAGTCACTTCATAAGCTTGTTGGTAACCTTAGTGTCTTCTATATCATTAATCGGATGAGATATGAATGGATGCTTCTGATTGAATATAATCCCATCAATTGAATCACATTTTTAAGAAATACGAAACATCTAAGTCATACAAGTAGAGAGATTTTTTTCTTTCAGTGAACTTATTTCAATAATCCTTTTAGTTGCTTTAATAGGTGCAATTATTGTAGCTCAGCAATAAAAATTTTTTTTGCTCCCCTTTTATGCTTTATTTATTGCTAAGACATGCAAAGTATGAAAAATAAATTAAATATCAAAAATAATATAGTAGATATAATAATACTACTAAACTAAAAATACAATTATATTTCAAACTAATGAAAGAGATGTATTTATAAAATACATCTGAAAATTACTATACAAAATATATACATAATTATAGCATATGAATTTTGTGCATACATCACTAGTATATATTTAAGTTATCAAACAACAAAATATAAACATGATTCCAAGCTAACAAAAAAATTATGTATTTTAATTGTTCAAAATTATTCCAAATAACCTACTTGTCATAATCAAAATCTAATGAATAACAAAAACAACTTAAACATCGAATACAAATCTTAGTAGTAACCAAAATAAATACATATCTAAAATTTATCATGTCAAAAAAGTGCCACTAATGTATTGGTGTATATTTACAAAATACATATCTACTATTTACAGATTACGTGTTGAATTTATATGAGAATATATACATATGTATTTTACGAATACAAGAGTGGTCCAAATTTAAGTTACAAGAAAAAAATAGAACTGAACATAAATATAAACTTACTCAGTAACAAATACAAAAATTTTACACATATATTAAATACTTAAACTGAATAATCATTGAATAAAATGCAAAATCATACTTCTTAGCCATTAAAAAAAATAAGAAAATTAATATATAAAGTTAACAAAGTTTGTAACCATATAATATATGTTAGTGTACTAACCAGCTGTTGAACCAAAATTCATTGTGAATGGTGACTTTTTGAATCTAGATGGTCGCTTAATTCTTGAGACATGCATAGATGTTTCTTGTTCTTTATTTGCCGTTGGATATACAACTATACTTCTTTCTTGATTCACATATGCATTAAGACTCAGTAAAAACTTATTAGGAATCGTGACTTGCGAGTCTGGTAAATTTTATTCAGCTTTACTTTTTCCAGTTACTGCTTCATGAATATGGAATGGATTTTGATTTTACTGATCTAACTTTGATTTATCCACATTGTGTTCTGATGGATTTACAATCTTTTTTGCATCACATTCTTTGTCCTGTATATAATGTATAAAAATATTATAATTTTGCAACATTAGCAAAATAAATAATAGAAAATGTTATCTTGGACTCATCTTTCAGTGATTTATTTTCATTTATTCCTACAGGATAATCTTCTGATGTGTGTACAATTTTTTCTGCATCATATTCTTTATTCTGTATAAAATGTATAAAAATGTTATAATGTTGCAAAGTACCAAAATAAACAAAAACAGATAATGCTACCTTGGACTGATCTTTTGTTGATTTATTTTCATCAATTTCTGTAGGATAATTTGTATACAAAATATAAAAATCCTGTTAAGGTAAATTTACAGCAAAAGAAAAAACGTAGACAATACACGTATTCAGTGTACCTTGGACTCATCTTCTGCTGATGTATTCACAGTCGTTTCTGCATCACCTTCTGTGTTTTATATAAAATGTAGAATTATCTTATAAATGTGAAACATTATCAAAAAAATAAAGGCGTAGAATTCAAGTACCTTAGACTCATCTTCAACTCTTAAATTAGATTTTATGAAATCAAGATTAATGCTTCTGAGCACCTCATCTGAAAATGAGAACTGAGAATCTGATATATGTGCTTCCCCAATATTATCATCAATCGATTTTTTATTCTACACAACATGTTGATACAAATTAAATATCAACAATATTTGTCTAGAACTAAAAAACATCATAGATATATTCAGCATACCGTTGATTCACATATATCTCTGGCTTCATGTTCATCAATATCAGTTTTATCCTTTCATAAAAGATAAAATCAAACGTAAAAAATATTATTATTCTACTATATAAATAGCATGAAACAAATAAATAAATTATTTATCAGAACATTATCTTTATCCTCATTATACACCTCCAACAAACTAGTGCTTCGATCCTTTTGATCTCTTCAGTAACCTGTACTATATGTATAATTCTTATATGTAAAGATAAATTCTCATTGTATAAAGAAAATAAAATACATATGAATGTAAACAATTAACTTATCAGGGTGCCTTCAGAATTCTTATAAGGATCATGCACAAACATTGGAGTGGATTCATGGTGTGGTGTACTCTTGTCAGCTTCATCCATTGGTGGCTTGTCAACTTCATTGTCTTTATCTTGTTTCTTCATGTTAAAAAATTATAAAAAAATATCAAGATCAATATTAAACTAACTATTTATAATTGCACAACATATGTATATATGATTATATATATCGTGATTTGAAAAGTACATAATACAACTGTAAAAATTCAGTACACATTGCATATGTATTTATTCAAATACAACTGCATATGTATTTAACACATCATGTGTTATACATATTATCAAATGTAAAAGTATATATGAATATATATATTAGCATCTAGAAAAATATATATTAACAAATAAAAAGACACAACATATTATATATGTATATCTTAATTCATAAATACATATCCTGTCTATGTATACAACATAGAAAATTATTTTTTAAAATTATTGTACCTTGTTCTCAGTTATTGCATTCATTATCTGATCACACCTTGATGATACTAGGCCATGAATGAATTTTATCTCTTGACAAACCTGATTCAAAATAAATACATTATAAATAAAAAAATTCAAATTTTAAACAAAAATCATCTCATTGCGAAACTTTTCAAATACTTTCTTCGAAACAACATCATTTTCATCTTCAGAACGGAACGAAGATGAATCAAGTGAGTGGACTGGAATAGATTTTTTGCTTGCTGATTGATTTATGTCCTTCCTCTTTGAAGTTACTTTATCTTTTGGTTGAATCGGCATAAAAATTGAAGTCTTGAAAGAAAGCTTCTTTGCAAAACGAGGTAGAGGGGTCCTTTTTAGTGTCTATTCGTCCAAACCCTTTATGTTGTTGCTTCAACTTTTTCTTGACAGGTGAAGTTAATGAATCGCCATGATATTTTTTTTGGTGATTGAATTTTTTGTGGATATGACAGACTCTGAAAATCATCATCCGAATTAACCTCATCATCTTTACGACTTACACTTGCAGGAACAACCTTCTTGGGTATCCGAAAGGATGAAATCTCCTTTTGTGTTGGCTCAATATTCTTAAAAGAAACCTATAATTTATATTACATAAAACGAAAAAGTATTTTAGATGGTAACACCAGTGATAGTAGGAACATAAATCACTGACATTACAAAATATTTAACCTTTACATAAATGCATAAGCATGGACAAATTATATTTTGTATATAAACATATATAAAAACAGTAAATGTATTTACAAATAATCAACATAATGAACAAAAGATATAAAGGAAACTGACCTTGTCATCTACATCATTAAACATGCTTTTCATAAGAGATTCATATCACAGACGGGGAGTATTTTTCTTCCAATTCAAAAGACGGAGAATTTGATTGTCCACCTTTAAAGCAACATTATGAGAAATAGTGGAACAACACTCGTACAACGAAATTTGAATGGCCAGACGCATTTCATGTAGCATATAAAACTTTTCTTTTAATTTAAGCTTTTTATTCAAGCTTTTGGCTAATTCCTCGTATGCAACAGACCCCCAAGGAGAATCATTGTAGCGATCACTCTCAACCAAATTAAAATGTAGTCATGGAATAACTACAGTATCAACAGTAGACAATAAAAATGCATGAATAAAATAGAGAATAGAAAACTTCACGGTATCTTCATCATATTTCCCCCCCCAATTTTTTTTCCAGAAAAAGCATCAAATAATTCTCTTTTCTGAATATACTTAGCACTGTCCAAATATTGCTCAATAATTCTATTCGAAAGATCCTTATCAAGCACAAAATCGTCCTTGTTTGAAACACAATTCAAACCAGTAACCACAAAAAACTCTCTAGGGCTGAAATGAAGATTTGTGCCCTTCACATGAATGACTATGACATTTGCAGTACTTTTCTTAGTATCAAGTAACATAATACATCTTTCAAACTGCGCTTAGACCATATAATTTTTCTTCTTCATGAAGACAACAAATATGCTATTATTACAAAAGATCTTGTACTGATTCTTCGTTAAAATTGACTTAATACAATCTTCAATGTCATTGACCGTATGGCATCCTATATGTGGAGCAAATTTGGACAATACTTTTTTCATGTATATCTGATCATGCCACACCTATACACCACAAAATTATAATTATATATCAAAATAGTGACATATATGAATTTATAAAATACATCTTAAAGTTACATTATCCCTCCATTATATACAAAAAACTATCATATGTATTTTGTGGATATATGACTGTTGGAAAAATGACTTTCTGGACCCCTGTACTATGTCGGTTTTGTAAGTTGGATGCTTCTACTTATATGTTTGTCATCTGGACCCCTGAACCGACTAAAAAATAACATTTTAAATACTTTTTGGGTGAGAGTAACACACTCTCCCACGCCAGCTACCACATCAACTGCCATGTCATCTTCCACGTTATTTTTATATATAAAAAATATTATATATTAAAATAAATAAATAAATAAATAAAAAGAAAACTCCCTTCCTCTTCTTTCTCTCTCTTTCTCCATTTCTTTCTATTTGGTGTTCAACTTTCTCCATTCTCTTTCCCCATTTCTTTCTTTTTGCTATTTTTCTTTCTTCATTTTTTCTTCTTTTTTTTTCTTACAGATGAACTTTTTTCAAGGTCACTCTCAATACACACCATCACACACACTCACAATGAGTTTCCAACAATCATCTTTCACAGATTTTACACCCATACAATAAAAACGCATACACACATAGAGATCCATGGCTTCTTGATATAGAAAAAATAATACAAACCCAGCTCCCGAGAAAAACACACACACTCAACTCACACACACCACACACTTTTCACTGATATCACACGCGCACACAGATCTGAGAGTGATTGAGCAAGAGAGAGAGAGAGAACGAAGCAGAGGGGGCGTGAGAACTGAGAAAACGACCAAATAAATAGTCATTTGATAGCCAAAATAAAAACGGGATAAATTCTCAAACCAACTGGACAACTCAAACAAAATGGATTATGTTGGCGGCTCACTCGTAGCTCACCAGTGATGGTATTTCGCTGGTGATTTTAACCGCTGGTGATGGGTTTTCCTACGATGGTAAGTTCTGAGTCATTTTTCGATGGATATGGTCGATTCCTGTGAAGAACTTGGTCTCCGGTTTTAATGAGTTATCTTTGCACCTCATCAAAATTTGATCATACTCTCTCCGTTTTTCTTTCGATCTCTCCTGTTCTTGCCCTTTCCTTCATTATTTTCTTACTCTCAATTTCTGCGTTGATCTCTCTCCGTGTGTGTATGTGTATTTTCCAGTAAGAGGTTCGTCTGTCTGTATGAGTTGCGGAACAAATAAAGATGGTGAGTGTATCGTATCATGATAATGATGGATGAAGAATTGTTGTTGTGTATTTGTTAATCCATAAATAAAATAGATGTTTTGTGTGGGTGTGTGTAGAGTGAATATGTTATGTGATTGTGTTTTGGTGTATGAGAATGGTGGGGTTAGCGGGCGTTAATGGTGGTGGTGGACGGGGGTGGGGTGGATTGAGGGGTAGGGGAGACGGGGTTGGGGGTGGGATAGGGGATGGCTGGATGGGGGAGGGGGCTGGGGAAGGGGGGATTTTTATTTTTTTAAAAAAATTTATTATTTTTAAATTTTTAAAAATATTTTTAAATTAAAAAAATTGAAAAAAAGTTGAGTGACCCTTTTTAATTTTTTAAAATTATTTTAAAATAAAATTGACTAAAAATTGATCCCCACTCGCACCTTAGGCAAGTGCCTTCACGCTCTTCATCCTACTCAACAATTTCAATGCCACGTACGCTTGATCAACGGTCAAAGGATGAAAAATATAGCTTTTTAATGGGTTCAGGGGTCCAGATGACAAACATATAAGTAGAAGTATCCAACTTACAAAACCGACATAGTACAAGGGTCCAGAAGGTCATTTATATTTAAGTTAACAAACATCAAAATGCAAATATTGACATCATCTCATGAATAACAAATACAACTGAGCAAAAAATATAAATATTAGCAATAACAAACAAAAAATACATATCTAACCGGTAACAAATACATTTCATATGATTTCAAGCAAACTAAATACATATGCATTTTATTTATAATAACTATGACAAAAAATATGCTTATCAAGAAGAAATAAGTACATGTCTTTGTCTAAATCAAATGAATAACAAATACAACTTAAAATCAAATACAAATCTTAGCAGTAAATAAAACAAAAACATATCTAAACTGTAGCATGTATATACTTTACATGTCAAAGCAGTAACACTTATGTATTTACAGAATACATATTATACTAATATTAAAATATATACTTATGTATTTTATGAATACAATATGTATTTTAAGTAACCAGAATATAAAATACAACTGAACATCAAATACAAACCTTATCAATGACAAATACAAATATCTTACACATATCTTAAATACAAATACATATCCAATATATACAAAATACCTAAAATATTCATTTCTTATCTATAACAAACCTTTGCACAAAATACAAATTTTACATATAGCAGATATAAAATAAAGGCAATTAGGGACTACAATTTTATATCTTAACAACACAATAGAGACTACAATTTCAAATTTTAACGAAACAGAAAAATAAATACACACCTAATAAATTGTATTTATAAAATACATCTATGAACACGTTTTCAAGAAAATATAAAATTTTATAAATAGAATCATACCTCCTCTACTTCCTCTTCTTCGAATTCAAATCAGATGAAACAGAACTTGAAATTTTACTAGATTCACCTTTTTCATCCGGCTTTCTATTTTTCATCAATTTTTGATTTTTTTTGGATTTTAGGGATGAAGATTTTCTCAAACTTTTTCGTTTTATTTTTTTACAATATTTTTCGAATTGTTACGGTGCTTCAATCTCGCTTCTTCACTGCTAACATCCCTCTTAGACTAAATATTAGTAGAACCCAAGCTAAAATCTTCATCTTGAGTTAACTCAATATTAAACGATGGTAGTTCATCAAAAACTAAATTCATCAGTTGAATACTCCTAATTGAACTACTACGATTTGCATGTTGTGCCATTATATTGGAACTCCAAAGATTTCAACACACACTTAAAAAAAAATCAAATCCTAACATACCAAATAGCAGAAGAAGAATAAAAAATTTGATAATAAAATACATAAAAGAGCTTATATGAAAAATATAACATGCAATAACTGAAAAAAAACTTACCTTAATATTTGGAAGCAATGTTTATGAAGATTCAGAGAGAAAAAATCATAATTTGAAAAAAAAAAGTTGGAGGAAATTGAAATTGGTATGTGGCGTGAAAAAAAGGGGAAGGTAAAAAAAGAGTTAAAGTCACACGCTTTTTTCTAAAGAAGGTAAAATATTGCTAGTTTTGTTATTAATTATAATTCTGAGAAACTATTGCTATTAATTGTAATTAATGTCTTAAGGTTGCTAGTTTATGTAATTTTTTCTAAAAAAATGAAGGATGTATTTGGACAGTCAAAGATATTTTTTTGACCAAAAAGTTTTTCAAATACTTTCTCAGCATTTTTGAATTGCTAACTGCTACACTTATAGTACTAGTTTTTATGTACTTTTCTAAAGATAAAAATTTTATTATTTTCTATCCCAATTCATATCGAATATTAACTTTTATTTAACCCTCATAATACAACAACTAAGAAAGAGGAAGAGAAAAACGCATCCGATAAATCTAATTAATGAGTGCAGATTAAATGAGTACAGTTATCTATAACTTGGATATCATTTAAACTTTTTGAAGAAAAAATGAGTACTATTTAAATATTTAGTGAATGGGCAACTAAATAAGATGACCCAAAAGGGACTTTAAGGACTACAACATCCAACAAATTCTTTCTCTAAGAACCGACCCCTCTCAGAGAAAATGACCCATACGCCTACCACTAAAGCAGAGATTCCGGCCACCAAACCACCGGACACTCCTGAACCCCCCAATACTCCATCACTCATGGAAGAAGACCATCCAGCAAAGCAATTCTTGAAATTTTGCTGGATTAATGTAACGCCCCGATTTTTCTAAACCGAAATGCTACACGGTGCTTATGACCTCGAAGGATCACAAGATAACCCATGACTGATATCTATACCTGTATACTGCAATATATAATGTAATAATACAGAAAATTGAACATGTAGGCCATAAGGTTGAACTCAATAAAGAATCTATCAAAACATAACATCATATGGGTGAAAGATACCCAAAACAACTGAAAACTGAATCAAATCTGAACATAAGTCTGAATACTGAATCTAAAAGTCTCTAAGTGTTGTCTGAATAAGGAGTTGGAGGAACATGTCTCCAAATAACTCCGTAAACTGATAATTGGCTAAAATAATAATGAATAAATCAAATCATATTTTCCTCGAATGAAGAGGACTCACCGAATCTCTGCGACTGGAAATGCTACTGCTACTGCTGATCTGGAACTCGTGTCTTTGAACCTTTGGTGTAACATGAAAAGAAAGCACCATAGCACAAATGCGTCAGTACGAGGGAATTTACTGAGTATACAAGTGAGGTAGGCTAAATATAAACAGGGTTGACATGCATTAACAATGCTAACTATCTGACTGATATGAATGTAAGAGTACAAACGTGCATACATAGTAACTGAAATCGTGGGTGCATGATAGCTAGTCCTGTATGCTAATACATGGTTTACTAATGGCTAACATGACTGATACTGAAATTCAGATAACATGGGCGACTGTATCTGACAATCCTGATATACTAAAATCTGAAGACTTATCTGAGTTCTTTTATTGAGACTGATTCTGAAACTGTGCGAGGTAGTTGTTTAACTGACATGCCCCAATAATGCATATAGCTAAGTTGGGGTCCAGTGTCTGCCCCGACAAGAAGGGTGTTAATACCGCACCACTGGTAAGGACAGTTATGAGTGACCCTTAACTGGCAGGTATTCAAAAAGAAAATGGTGGGAACCCTAAACTGACAGGTTAAGCCACCTCATCAACCCTAATCTGACAGGCTAAGATGTCTCAACCTACGCTGGCTACGTAGTTCTAGAACACAAGGATGACTGCTAAGAATCATACCCTAAACTGGTAGGTGAGTCCCCATCCTTGGGTTCACTCGGTGCTAACTTCTACTCCCATCTTAAGAGACTAAACATGATTCAACTGACTGTACATGGATAGATTAACTGACTTCTGTTGACTGATGGAGTAGTACTATTATCTGAGAGTTAACTAAGATCATGAGATTTCTGAGGTTTTCTTGAGGCACATGACTGACTGAGTTCTATAGATTGTAGCTTGACTGAGATTATCGTGACAACATGACATGGCTCTAGGAACACAACTATTTTTTTGGGTACGAATACCCCCATG
Source organism: Capsicum baccatum var. pendulum (assembly GCA_030864225.1). Taxonomy (NCBI): domain Eukaryota; kingdom Viridiplantae; phylum Streptophyta; class Magnoliopsida; order Solanales; family Solanaceae; genus Capsicum; species Capsicum baccatum. The sequence goes on along the minus strand of CM061553.1, from coordinate 65,559,083 downwards.
ACTCGATAGAAGGAAACTGACACACATGACATGACTTGATCATAAGATTTGGGCCCACAATTTATAATATCATAAGTAGGGGATATCATATTTCATATAGTTATTCAATATCTTAAACATTGTAGGGAATGTATGGATATATTTCTTGTACATATTTTATATCTCCATTATCTTACATTCTTCATACCACTACAATAGCAACACATGAAAAGCATGGGATTCATATTGAAGTATATAGCTAACATGGACTTGTCATTTAGAAATCATAGAACCATACAAACTTGAATTTCTAGCATCCTAAGCATTTTATCAAACACCTTGCATGCATTCTTTAAGGCATAGGTGAGTTTCATACTTGCACCATATTAAACAACCTAAAGTTCATGGTTTTCAATTAACAAACGTATATATTCCATGAAAACACCTTTAGACATCACATTGAAACTCAAACAACAATCGTCAATATGTACATACTCATATCACCACAAAAAGTTTACAAAATAATATTTAAAACATGGTTCTTGAGCTCTATGAACGGATTGGATCCATAGATGAACACTACACATACCTTAGAAAGAAAACTTTGATGATTTGCTGGAGAATTCTTGGATTGGGAAACTTAATTCTCAATTATCTTTGAAAAAGGATTGAATCTTGCTTTTAAGAGATGAGTTTGATGAAAATCCTAATCTTATGGTTGAGAGTGTAAGAATGGGTTTTTGAGATGCTTTACTAAAGAAAAATGGAAAAAATTACGCCTCTTTAGGGTTATAAGTCATGGAAGGTGAAGGAAATGACCAAAATACCCTTATGAAATAAATTCCCAGTTGTTGAAAAATCATAGCTGATGACCTTCGTGATAGGGCATCACAAATGTGATAAGCTATCACGAATATCGTTACTTAGGAGCTAGTTTCTGCCTAAGGCTGACGGCCTTCGTGATAGGGCATCACAAATATGGTAAGCTATCATAAATGTCATCACTTAGGATCTAGTTTCTACCTAAGGCTGACGACCTTCGTGATAGGGCATCACAAATTTGGTAAGCTGTCACGAATGTCGTCACTTAGGAGCTGATTTTTTCCTAAGGCTGACGACCTTCGTGATAGGGCGTCACAAATGTGGTAAGCTACCACAGATGTCGTCACTTAGGATCTGGTTTCTACCTAAGTCTGACGACCTTCGTGATAGGGCGTCACAAATGTGGTAAGCTACCACAAATGTCATCACACTGTTTCCAGCTTGACATGCTGGAGTAAAATAGGAATAACTCTTTGCTCTGATATCGAATTTAGGTAAAATTGGTATCGTTGGAAAGATAATTTAATTATATATCTGTTTATAGGTCATGATATCAAAAATTACAAGTATAATTAGAGATATTCTCATTTGAAGTTGAATATACCAGTATCCTTCTCAGGAATTCAATCGGTAATTAAAGTTTTGATTCGTTTGATAGATGGGAGTTATTTGAAGCCTTAATATCATCTAGCCTACTCATAAAACTATAAAATAACCATGATGTACTATTTATGAGCTTGGTACATGGCTCTAATATTGGTTTGGATTTTTTAGGGTATTACAGTATCTCCCACTTGGAAACATTCGTCCTCGAATGATGACTGCTTGAGAGAGGAGAAAAGATAAAACAACACATACACTAATTATGCTCAACTGCCTCATGATTTTAGGACTGAATTGAACTCTAAACTGAATATAGCCCAACTGAATATGCATATCTGGTGCATGACTTATCAGCTGAACTCATGAAAGCATGATAAGTTATGCATTAATACTTGATACCAATTTTATACTGGAATTTTGAACATGTAATTGAATAAGCTTAAGGAAAATGGTTTCCTCGAGCTAAGTCTGAATTAGCGGAGAAATGATGAGGGTACTTGGTTTGCATGTCTGCTTCTGCTTCCCAAGTAGCTCCCTCCATGGACTGATTCCGCTAAAGAACCTTGACTAGAGGGACTTCTTTGTTCCTCAGCCTACGAGTCTGATAATCGAGGATTTTGACTGGAATCTCTTCATAAGAAGGGCTATTTTGAATGTCAACTCTCTAAATAGGGACTACAACTGTTGGGTCACCTATGCACTTCTTGAGAAAAGAGACATAGAAGAATGGATGAACTGAGGCTAGATCTGAAGGAAATTCGAGCTCATAGGCTACCTTGCCGAAGTGATTGAGAATCCTGAAGGGACCGACATATCGGGGACTAAGCTTTCCCTTCTTGCCGAATCTCTTCACTCCCTTCATGGGAGAGATCTTGAGATAGACATAGTCATCGACCTCAAATTTGAGATCCTTTCTATGAATATCTGCATAATACTTCAGTCGGCTCTGAGCAGTCCAGAGTCTTTCTCTGATCAACTAAACTTTCTCTATGGCATCGAATACTAAGTCAGGCCCTATGAATGTGATCTCACTAACTTCAAACCAACCGATCAGAGACCTACATCTCCTACCATAGAGAGATTCAAATGGAACCATCTGAATGCTGGAGTGATAACTGTTGTTGTATGCAAACTCAATCAAAGGAAAGTGGTCATCCCAACATCCCTTGAAATCAATTGCACACGCTTAGCATATTTTATAGAGTCTAAATGGTCCTTTGCTTGACCATCTGTCTGAGGATGGAACACTGTAATGAGATGAACTTGGGTACCAAGACCCTTTTGGAATGCTTTCTAGAAGTGAGAGGTGAACTGGGTACCTTTGTCTGAGATGATAGATAGTGGAACACCGTGTAATCTGACCAACTCCCTGATATAGAGTTTGGCATAATCCTCAGCTGAGTAAGAGGTACAAACTTGAAGGAAATGAGCTGACTTGGTCATTCTGTCTACAATGACCCAAACTGAATTATGCTGATGACGTGTTCTAGGGAAATCCATCATGAAGTCCATGTTCACTTCTTCCCATTTTCAAGTAGGAATAGTGAACTCCTGCATGGAACCACTAGGTTTCAGATGCTCTATCTTAACCTACTGACATATAGAGCACTTAACCACAAACTCTGGAACGTTCCTCTTCATCCCACTCCACTAATAGATCTCCTGCAAGTCGTGGTACATCTTAGTGGTCCCTGGATGAATAGAGTATCGCGCACCATGCGCTTCTGCAAGAATTTGATGCCTTAAGTCATCTACATCGGGAACACACAGACGACCCTGTCAACGAACAACACCATCTCCCCCTTGGGAGAAAACTTCTAATTCCTGACTATAAACTGACTCTTTTAGCTTGACAAGTCTAGGATCCCTGTCTTGCTGCTCTTTTACCTTGGAAACTAGAGATGACTCTGAACTACTCTGAACACATACACCACCCTCTGAAAAGTCGACTAAGAGAATGCCTAGTCTGGCAAGCTGATGAATCTCCTGAGCTAATTTCTTCTTACTATCCTCAACATGGGAAACACTACCCATGGACAGTCTACTGAGTGTGTCGGCTACTACATTAGCCTTGCCAGGATGATAAAAGACACTCATGTCATAATCCTTCAAGAGCTCTAACCACCTTCTCTGATGAAAATTGAGATATTTATAGGAAAAGACATACTGAAGGCTCTTATGATCTGTGAAGATGTCTACATGAACACCGTATAGATAATGTCTCCAAATCTGTAAGGCAAAGACAACTATTACTAACTCAAGGTCATGAGTAGGATAATTCTTCTCATGGGGCTTTAATTGTCTGGAGGCATAGGCTATGAATCTACCATGATGCATGAGGACACAACCTAAACCTACTCTGGATGCATCACAATATACTATGAATCCATCGAAACCGTCGGGAAGTGCTAAAACTGGAGCTGAGGTGAGTCGAGTCTTCAACTCCTGAAAACTCTTCTCGCAATATTTTGACCACTGAAACTTAACCTTCTTCTGATTTAATCTAGACATAGGAGATGCAATAGAATAAAATCCTTCGACAAACCATCAGTAATATCCAGCCAAACCCAAGAAACTCCTGATACCTGATGGAGAGACACGGCGAGGCCAGTTTCTTACCGCTTTGGTTTTCTGAGGATCTACTCTAATGCCATCACCGAAAATAATGTGGACAATGAATGCTACTAATCTTAGCCAAAATTTGCACTTACTGAACTTGGCGAACAACTGGTGATCCCTGAGAGTCTGAAGAACAATTATGAGATGGTCTGAATGATTATGCTCTGTGCGAGAATAGACCAGAATATCATCTATGAAGACTGTGAAGAATATGTCCAAGTACTACTTGAACACCCAGTTCATCAAGTCCATGAAAGCTGCAGGGGCATTGGTAAGACCAAAGGACATGACTAGAAATTCAAAGTGACCATATCGAGTATGAAAAGCTGTCTTTGGAATGTCACATTCTTTAACTCTGAGCTGATGATAGCCTGATCTGACGTCTATCTTGGAGAAATAACTGGCACCCTGAAGTTGGTCAAACAAGTCGTCTATCCTAGGCAGTGGATACCTGTTCTTCACCGTGACTTCGTTGAGCTGATGGTAATCAATACACATTCTGAGAGAACCGTCTTTCTTGCGTATGAATAAGACTGGTACACCCCATGGGGATACACTAGGCCTGATGAATCCCTTATCTAAGAGATCCTTTAACTTATCTTTCAGTTCCTTGAGTTCTGCTGGTGCCATTCTGTATGGCGGAATAGAAATAGGCTGAGTATCTGGGAGAAGGTCTATGCCGAAGTCTATTTCCCTTTTGGGAGAAATGCCTAGAAGATCTTTGGGAAAGATATTTGAATATTCATTAACCACTGGGACTGATTCTAGACTGGGAGAGTTGGAACTGGAATCCTTAATATGCACGAGATAATACACATACCCCTTAGAAATCATTTTCCTTGCTCAAAGGTAGGAAACAAGCTGACCCCTGAAAGACAAAGTGTTACCCTTCCACTCTAAGACGGGCTCATTAGGGAAATAAAATTGAACTATCCTATTTCTGCAGTCAACTATGACATAGTAGGAATGAAGCCAATCTATGCCGAGAATGACATCAAAATCAATCATCTCTAATCGACTAAATTTGCTGACATGGATTTCTAAACTATCATAATCGGGTAGTTCTTGTATAACTACTGAGCTATGATAGTTTTACCCACTGGGGTAGAGACTGAAAAGGTCTCTGCTAAAATTTTGGGACTGATTCCAAAATTGCCTGCTATGTATGGAGTGACAAAAGACAAGGATGCACCTGGGTCTAGCAAAGCATAAACATAAACATGGAAAATCTGTAACATACCAGTAACGACATCAGGAGAATTTTTCTAATCCTGTCGGGTCTGAAGAGCATAGAGTCTATTTGGGCATTGCCCACTAGTAGCACTGAGAGTGGCACCCTACTGGTTCGGGTGACCGGACTGAGTTGTGGAACGATTCTACTGACCCTGAGGGCCTGGATGAGGACACTCCCTAATCCTGTGGCCTGGCTTACCACAACCAAAATAGACATTACTACCAACTCTGCAAATACCCTTGTTGTTCTTACCACAAGTTTGACAAAGGAGGTTTGTTCGGGCACTGCTAACAATGCCCTGAGATTTAGATCCTGGTGCTCTATCTCTGTTACCGTCCCTAAACTTCGGCACTGGGGCACTAGTGAAGAAAGGGGCTGGAATTGCTGACTTAGGATGAAACTGCGAACGATTTCCTCCCTCTGATTTGGGCTGAGCAAAACTAAAACTGCCTGCTCTTACACTCTTGTTCTGCCTCTCCCTAGTCTTAACCTTTTGCTTCTCTATCCGTTGAGCGTAGGTCATGATCCTGGCTAAAGTCATATCACTGTTCAGAATCGCAGACCTACACTCATTTAACACGCTATCATTCACCCCTGACATGAACTTGCTCATCTTAGTTGTATTGTCTGCAACCACATGAGGGGCATATCTGGCTAGCTGAGTAAACCTAAGAGAATACTCTTTAACTGTTATATTTCCCTGCCTAAGATTGATGAACTCAAAATATTTGGCCTCTCTCATCTCTTGGGGAAAGAATCTATCTAAGAAAGCCGTGACAAATTCTTCTTAATCAATAGGACCTGCATCCTCTAACCTTTCTACTAACCACTACTTATACCAAGTGTGAGCAACATCCTGCAATTGGTATACGGCTAACTCAGCATTCTGAGAAGAAGATACTCCCATGATATCAATGCCCTTATGGACTTGGTCAATGAATTCTTGAGGATCCTCGTCTGGCTTAGACCCAAAGAAGGATGAAGGGTTCATTCAGGTGAAGTTTTGAATCCTAGTTGTTGCTGAATTGGCCACTGGGTTGGTCGGAACGACTGCTGGTCATTCATTATGGGTAGCTACAGACTGAGCAAGAGAGGTAAATGCGGTCCTGAACTCCACATGAGAAACATGTTAGCCCAAAGGATCTTCGGGCTGAAAAGCTAGCTAATTTCTTCTCTTTGGAGGCATATTTCTGAAATAAGTGAAGAGCAGATTAGACTGAGAGACTGACTTGAAATTATGTTTACTAGCATGACATGAATACTGAAGAAAATGAAATATTCCTAAAACATCTCATAACCTCCTATACATAAATGAGGGGCGCAACGCACCCATGTACAAGACTCTACTAGATGCGACTTTCAGACTTCCTAGGACTCTATTGAACCTTAGGCTCTGATACCAGGTTTGTAACACCTCGATTTTTCTGAACCGGAATGCTGCATGGTGCTTATGACCCCAAAGGATCATAAGCTAAGCCATGACTGATATATGTACCTGTACACTGAAATATATAACATAATATTGCAAAAAATATGAACATGTAGGCCATAAGGTTCAACTGAATAAAGAATCTGTCAAAACATGACATCCATATGGGTTAAAGATACCCAAAACAACTGAAAACTGAATCAAATCTGAACATAACTCTGAATACTGAATCTGAAAGCCTCTAAGTGTTGTCTGAAGAAGAAGTTGAAGGAACATGTATCCAACTAACTCTGTAAACTGATAACTGGCTAAAATAATAATGAATAAATCAAATCATATTATCCTCGAATGAAGAGGACTCACTAAATCACTGCGACTGGAAATGCTACTGCTACTGCTGATTTGGAGATCGTGTCTTTGAATATGGTGTAATATGAAAAGAAATCACCATAGCATAAATGCGTCAGTACGAGAGAATATACTGAGTATACGAGTGAGGTAGGCTAAATATAAATAGGGTTTACATATATGAACAATGCTAACTGTCTGACTGACATGAACGTAAGAGTACAAACATGGATACATAGTAACTGAAATCATGGGTGCATGATAGCTAGTCTTGTATGCTAATACATGGTTTACTGATGGCTAACATGACTAATACTGAAATTCTGACAACATGGGCGACTGTATCTGACAATCCTGATATACTAAAATCTGAAGACCTATCTGAGTCCTTTTACTGAGAATGATTCTAAAACTGTGGGAGGTAGTTGTTTAATCGACATGCCCTAATAATGCATATAGCAAAGTCGGGGTCCAATCTCTGCCCCGGCTGAAGGGGTGTCAATACCGTGCCACTGGTAAGGACAGTTATGGATGACCCTTAGCTGGCAGGTATTCGAAAGAAGAATATTGGGAACCCTAAACTGACAGGTTAAGTCACCTCATCAACCTTAATCTGACAGGTTAAGATGTTTCAACCTATACTGGCTATGTAGTTTTGGAACATAAGGATGACTTCTAAGAATCACACCTTAAAATGGTAGGTGAGTCCCCATCCTTGGGTTCACTCGGTGCTAACTTCTACTCCCATCTGAAGAGACTAAACATGATTCAACTGACTGTACATGGACAGATTAACTGACTTTCATTGACTGGCGGAGTAGTACTATTATCTAAGAGTTAACTGAGATTATGAGATTTCTGAGGTTTTCCTAAGTCACATGACTGACTGAGTTCTATAGATTATAGCTTGACTGAGATTATGGTGACAACATGACATGACTCTAGGCACACAACTATTTTTTTGGGTACGAATACCCCCACGACTCGATAGAAGGAAACTGACACACATGACATGACTTCATCAAAAGATTTGAGTCCACAATTCATAATATCATAAGTAGGGGATATCATATTTCATATAGTTATTCAACATCTTAAACATTGTAGGGAATGGATGGATATATTTCGTGTACATATTGTATATCTCTCTATTATCTTACATGCTTCATACCACTACAATAGCAACACATGAAAAACATGGCATTCATATTGAAGTATATAGCTAATAGAGAACTATCATTTAGACATCATAGAACCATACAAACTTGAATTTCTAGGATTCTAAGCATTTTATCAAACACCTTGTATTCATTCTTTAAGGCATAGGTGATTTTCATGCTTGCACCATATTAAACCACCTAAAGTTCATGGTTTTCAATTAACAAACGTATATATTCCATGAAAACACCTTTAGACATCACATTGAAACTTTAACAACAATCGTCAACATGTACATACTCATATCACCATAAAAAGTTTACAAAATAATATTTAAAACATTGTTTTTGAGCTCTATGAATGGATTGGATCCATAGATAAACACTACGCATACCTTAGAAAGGAAACCTTGATGATTTGCTAGAGAGTTCTTGGATTGGGGAACTTAATTCTCAATTATCTTGGAAAAAGGCTTGAATCTTACTTTTGAGAGATGAGTTTGATGGAAACCCTAATCTTGTGGTTGAGAGCGTAAGAGAGGATTTTTGAGATACTTAAATGAAGAAAAAATGGAAAAAATTATGCCTCTTTAGGGTTATAAGTCATGGAAGGTGAAGGAAATGACCAAAATACCCTTATGAAATAAATTCCCAATTGTTGAAAAATCATAGCTGACGACCTTCATGATAAGGTGTAACAAATGTGATAAGCTATCACAAATGTCATCACTTAGGAGCTGGTTTCTGACTAAGGCTGATGACCTTTGTGATATGGCATCACAAATGTGGTAAGCTGTCACGAATATCGTCACATAGGAGTTGGTTTCTGCCTAAGGCTGACGACCTTCGTGATAAGCGTGACAACAGTGGTAAGCTATCACGAATGTCGTCACTTAGGAGCTGGTTTCTTCCTAAGGCTGACGACCTTCGTGATAGGGCATCATAAATATGGTAATCTACCACGAATATCGTCACTTAGGAGCTGGTTTCTACCTAAGGCTGAAGACCTTCGTAATAGGGTGTCACAAATGTGGTAATCTACAATGAATGTCATCACACTGTTTCCAGCCTGACATGCTGGAGTAAAATAGGAATAACTCTTTGCTCCGATATCGGATTTAGGCAAAATTGGTATCGTTAAAAATATAATCAATTATCTATCTGTTGATAGGTCATGAGCTCAAAAATTACAAGTATAATGAGAGATATACTCATTTAAAGTTGACTATACTAATATCCTCCTCAAGAATTAATCGGTAAGGAATGTTTTGATTCCTCTGATAGCTGGGATCTATTTGGAGCCTTAATATACCATCTAATCTACTCATAAAACTATAAAAGAACCATGATGTACTATGCATTATATTGGTACATGGCTCTAATAGTGTTTTGGATTTTTCGGGGTATTACAATAAACAAGTTGGAATAAATAATTCTTACTATGAACTTATCGAAAAACAGAAAGTCAGTAAGGAGGAAGAGAACGAGTCTATCACCCTATTAGAGGATGAGAAGAATCGTCTCTACTTATCATGAAAATACTCAGTCATTGTTAAACTTGTGAAAAAGAGAGTCTCCCACCAATTCCTAAAGAAGAAACTAATAGAGCTATGGAACCCGATGGAAAATCTCATCCTTATTGACCTGGGTTGGGACTTCTTCATAGCAAAGTTTAACCAACCAAAAAACATGCAAAGGGAATTGCACTGTGGCCCTTTGTAACACTCCGAGAGTACACCCTGGACGTCACATGGTTCCTACATATCGGGGACTGAGCTTCCCTTTTTTGCTAACTCTCTTCATTCCCTTCATGGGAGAGATTCGCAAATAAACAAAGTCGCCAATCTCAAACTCAAATCTCTCCTTCTCATATCAGCATAGGATTTCTGTCGGCTTTAGGTTGTCATAAGCCTTTCTCTGATTAGCTGAACTTTCTCTAATGCATCAAACACTGAATCATTCCCTATCAACACGGTCTCTAAGAAATCTACACCTCTTTTCATAAAGAGCCTCAAATGGAGCCATCTGAATGTTGAAGTGATAGCTGTTATTATACGCGAACTCAATCAAAGGCAAGTGATCATCCCAAATTACCTTAAAGTCGATAATATATGCTCTCAACATGTCCTCTAAGGTTTGAATGGTCCTCTTTGCTGGACCATCTTTCTGAGGGTGAAAGGTTGTACTGAGATGAACTTGGGTACCAAGACCCTTCTAGAACGCTCTTCAAAAGTGAGAGGTAAATTGGATACCTCTATCTAAAATGATGGATAATGGGACTCCATAAATGTAACCAACTCCCTAATATAGAGGTTGGCATAGTCCTCGGCTGAATAAGAGGTATGGACTGGCAAGAAATGGGCTGATTTGGTCATTCTGTCTACGATAACCCAAATTAAATCATGTTAGTGACGTGTACGAGGCAACCCTGTCACAAAATTCATGTTCACTTCTTCCCATTTCTAAGTGGGTATACTGAACTCCTTCATAGAACCACTAGGGTATTGGTGCTCAACCTTGACCTGCTGATAATTAGAGCACTTAGGTACAAACTCTGCGGTAACCTTGTTCGTCCTATTCCACCAATAGATTTCCCGCAAATCATAGTACATCTTAGTGGCTTCTAGATGAATAGATTAATTCTCACCATGTGCTTTCGCAAGAATCCGCTGCCTCGGGTCATCTACACACGGCACACACAGTCTACCCTAGCAACGCAACACACCATCTCCCTCTTGGGATAAAACCTCTATATTCTGATCTCTGACTGACTCCTTCAACTTAACCAGACTGGGATCCCTATCCTGCTTTTCTTTCACTTCAGCAACCAAAGAAGATTCTAAACTATTATGTACCCAAACACTAACCTCAGCTGAGTCTACTAAGTGAACACCTAATCTAGCCAACCGACAAACCTCCTGAACCAACTTCTTCTTATCATTCTCAATATACACAACACTACCTATAGACAATCTACTAAGGGCATCTGCCACTACATTGGCCTTGCCCGGATGATACAAAATACTCATATCATAATTCTTTAACAATTCTAGCCACCTTATCTAACAAAGATTTAACTCTTTTGGCGAAAATACATAATGCAAACTCTTGTGATCCTTGAACACATCAACATGCACCCTATATAGATAATGCCTCCAAATTTTCAAAGCAAACACCATGGCTGCTAACTCAAGGTCATGGGTATGATAATTCTTCTCATGGGGCTTAAGTTGTCTAGAAGCATAGGCTATGACCTTACCTCTATGCATTAATACACAACCCAAACCAACTCTAAAAGCATCACAATAAACCATAAACCCATTTGAACCATTGGGCAACGTCAAAATTGAGGCTGAGGTGAGTCGATTTTTCAATTCCTGAAAACTCTTCTCACAAGAATCTGACCACTGAAACTTGACTTTCTTTTGAGTCAATATGGACATGGGGGATGCAATAGATGGAAATCCTTCAATAAACTGTCTGTAATAGCCATCCAAACCCAAAAACTCCTGATATTTGATGGAGAAATGGGTCTTGTCCAGTTTCTCACTGCTTCGATATTTTGAGGGTCAACTCTAATGCCATCACCAAAAATAATATGGCCAAGAAAAGCTACTGATCTTAGCCAAAATTTACACTTACTGAATTTGGTGAACAACTAATGGGCTCTAAGAGTCTGCAATACTACTTTGAGGTAGCCTGCATGATCATTTTTATTACGAAAATAGACTGGAATATCATCGAACAAGACTATGATGAACATGACCAAGTACTATTTGAATACTCTATTCATCAAGTCCATGAAAGCTGTTAGGGCATTTGTAAAACCGAAAGACATGACTAGGAATTCAAAGTGACCATATCGAGTTCTGAAAGTTATTTTTGGAATGTCACATTCTCTGACTCTGAGCTGGTGATAGCCAGATCTGAGGTCTATTATAGAGAAGTAACTGGCACCCTGAAGTTGGTCGAATAAGTCATCGATTCTGGGAAGTGGGTATTTATTATTTGTGGTGACTCTTTTCAATTGATGATAATCGATACACATATAAAGAGAACCATCTTTCTTCCACACAAAAAGAACTGGTGCGGCCCATGGGGAAACACTAGGCCTAATGAACCCCTTATCTAGGTCTATTAACTGATCTTTTAACTCTTTGAGTACCGCTGGAGCCATTCTATATGGAAGAATAGAGATAGGCTGGGTATCTAGAAGAAGGTCTATTCCAAAGTTAATTTTCCTTTCGAGAGAAACTCGAGGAAGATCTTCAGGGAATACATCTGGAAATTCCCTTACTACTAAAACTGACTCGAGATTTGGATTCTCTGAACTAGATTCTTTAACTCAAACAAGATAGTAAACACACCCCTTGGATATCATTTTCATCACTCTAAGATACGAAATAAGCGGACCCTTAAATGTTGAAGCACTATCCTTCCATTCAAGGACTGGTTCATTCAGATACTGAAAATGAACAACTCTATTTCTACACTCAATTGAAGCATAGCATGAGTGGATCTAATCTATGCCAAGAATGACATCAAAATCAATCATCTCTAACTCCACAAGACCAACTGAAGTGACTTTCTGGGATATTATGACCGGAAAGTTCCTATATACCTGCTTGGCTATAATAGAGACACCTACTGGGGTAGACACTGAGAAGGGTTCTGCTAAAGTCTCAGGACTGATGCTAAAATTAACAGTTATATAGGGAGTTATAAAAGAAAGAGAAGCTCCAGGGTCTAATAAAGCATAAATATGTAAATAAAAGACCTGTAAGGTACCAGTAACCACATCAGATATGTAAATGAAATACCTATAACATACCAGCAACCACATCAGGAGAATTTTCTTAATCCTGTCGGTACTAAATGCATACAATCTTCTTGGGTTCTGACCACTGGTGGCACTGGAAGTGACACTCTACTGAGTCGGGCAACCGGATGGGGGACGACTCGACTGACCCTACTGACCACTTTGTGGGAAATTCCTGATCCTGTAGCCTAGATTGCCATACCCAAAACATATATCACTGCCAGCTCTAGAAATACCTTGATGGTTTCTACTGCATATCTGGAAAAGAAGATTTGTCTGACCACTGTTCACACTTCCCTGGGGTTTAGGGCCTTCCCGATTATCATTTCTAAGCTTCGATGCTGGCACACTAGCTGAAGATGGATAAAGGGATAAAGTTTTTTGATGGAATTAAGGACGGTTATCACTCTTCGACCTCGGCTGAGAAAAATTGAAGCTACCCATTCTGGCCCTCTTATTCTCCTTCCCTCTTTCTTTACATTTTTGCTTCTTAATCTTTTGAGCATGGACTATCAGCCTAGACAAGTGCATCTCCTTATTCAACATCGTGGTCCTACATTATCTAACCACACTATCATTTATACCAAAGACAAACTTACTCATCCTAGAACTATCATTAGACACAATATTAGGAGTATACCTGGCTAACCGAGTAAACTTAAGAGAATACTCCTTTACACTCATGTTTACCTATCTCAGATTAATAAACTACTACACCTTAGCTTCCCTAAACCCCAAGGGAAAGAACCTATCTAGAAAAGCTGTAGCGAACTCCTCCCATTCAATAGGTCCTGCATCTGCTCCTCTATCTTCCTTCATTACTTATACTAGGTGTGAGCAATATCCTGCAACTGGTAATAATCCAAATTGACACTCTCACTAGAAGTCACACCCATAATTTTAGTTACCTTCTAAACCAAGTTGAGGAATTCCCGTGGATCTTCATCAAACGTAGATCCCAAAAATAGAGGAAGGTTCATTCGAGTGAAGTCTTGAATCCTAGCTGCAGCAGTATTGGCTACCAAAATAGATGGGATAGTAGCTGGATGATTATTTTGGGCTACTACTGAGTGAGATAAGGTAGTGAATGCCACTCTAAATTCAGCATGAGAGACAGGCTCGTTCTGGGGATCTTCTTGAATAGGTGAAGGTGCGGGTTGATTCTAGTTTCTTCTTTCATTAGTCTTTCTAAGAGGTATGTTCTTTAAAAGAAAAGGAAATTGGATTATAAAGAGAGTTTAAATTGAGCTCATACTAAATCGCACGACATAAATACTGAAAGAAGAGAAACTTTTTCTAAAACTTCTTGTAGCTTCTTGCCCATAAGTGTGGCGCGCTTCACACCCATGCACAAGACTCTACTCAATGTGACTTTCAGATTCCCTGGGATACATTAAAACCTTAGGCATTGATACCATGTTTAGAACACCCCAAGAGTACACCCTAGGCTCTACACGGTGCCTATAGCCCCGAAGGACCACAAGCTAGTTAACCCATACTGGTACCTAATGTGAGAACTAAATAAAATAACAGGGAACATGTTCGAAGCTTAACTAAAAATGCCATAAGGTTTTAAATACAAAAATAATACTGAGTCAAAATACTAAAAACATCTGTCTGAAAATAATACCGTAAGACTTTCAATAATATTTGATAACTGAATAACTGACTGAAAGTGTCCGAAAGCCTCTAACTGACTGACTGGAGAGTTGATAGGACAAGTCCCCAACTAACTCCGACTGACTACTGATCTGAACTTAAATAAACATAAATGGTCCTCAAAACATGAGGATTCACCACTACTACTACAGCTGATGCGCTGGGAGGTCTAGGTGTGATCGAGAACCTGAGCATCCGAACCTTTGATATGAGACATCATAGCACAAGAAACGATTATGCGATTAGTATTTTGAATGTATTGGTATGCTATATGGGGTTACGATGATATGCATAGGCTCAAGTGCATGAATAAGAACTGACTGTATGTATGGCATGAGATAACGGATGTATAGCATGCATGAAAACTCTAAGATCTAAGAATGAATGACCAAGCATATGGCATAGAATTGGGATAGTCTGTAGACTGACGTATTGGAATACTGATACTGTACAACTAGTGACTATATGCCATGGTCAAGCAAGCCTAAAATTGAGTATTGAACTGATTACTGGACTGAAACTACGGGAGCTATCATCTAACCAACATACCCCAAAATAAGTTAAATAGGGTCCAACCTATAATGCCAAATAAAGGGGTGATAGTACTGTGCCATGGGTACTAATACTGGCTGTGTGGATCCACCAAAGTAAAGTCCTGAAGGACTAAGGATTCACCCTCAACTAGAAGGTGCTCTAGTGAGATATATGTCAACCCTCAACTGGAAGGTTAACATCTCAACCTATGCTAGCTACGTAGTTTTGGAACTCAGGGATTGCTACTAAAGGTCACACCCTCAACTGGCTGGTGAGCCCCCCATCCCTGGGTTCGGTCGGTGCTAAATCCTACTCCCAACTGAACTGACTCTAATTACTGAACTGAACTAATATTACTGACATGATGTAATATCTGAACTGACAATGCTATATCTGAAAACATACTGATAATGCTAAGACTAAGTAAACAACTAAGCTTTCGGGTATTCATAACCCTCAGGACTCAATAACAATTATAACAAGATCATAACAATACTTTGAGAACATGACATGTAATAAAAATTCAAACCTCATTCTTTGAGGCATTTTATCAAACACTTGCGTTGCATGGGTTAAACATGGGAATAGTTTTTTTAAAGTATGTAGTAGTTGCATGATCTTGATACTAAATCTCCAAAGTAAGGCTTAAATTAGCGAACAATACCATCCAAATATGTAGGGTTTAATAACAACAACAATTTCATGAAATGTGATATAAACTTGAAATTCATGCAAAATCTATAGGCAAAATTCATGGGAATATGTAGAAATCATAACTTTAAACTTAAACTTGGATTCTTGGGCTCCATGGGTGAAAAGGATCCATGGGTGAACATTTAACATACCTCAATATTCTTGGAAGTTATTGAGGGATTTCTTGAGAATTGAACTTGAAGCTTAAAGGGCTAGGGTTTATGTTCTTGAGAGAAAATGATTTCAATTTGAGGAAATTATGAAAATTGAGGCAAAGATGCTCTTTTAGGACCTAAATCTCGTATTAAAGTGAGGGGAAAAGACTGAAATATCCTCCTGGACTTGGGATTTAATGATCTGAAAATACCCTAGCGACGCGATTGGCGGCGTGCCACATCGCTCAACCTGATGCGATTGGCACCGCGCCTCATTGTTGTCCAACACGTTACTCGATGCGATGCGACCCAATCACATTGGGTCATTGTTTTCAACATCCAAAAAAACCTCAAACCTTATCTGAAAAATCCAAAACCTACCTGAAATAAGCTATGGACAACCCTGATCATGAAATAACTAAAAAATTTACTTTTCAAGGTTGGGAAGGTCGAGAAAAAAATCGTGAAAGTTTAGAGGCCAAAAATGATACTAAACCTTTAGCACTAAGCTAAATTTTGAGGTCTTAGGCCACTCATATATACTTTATGAGTTGAATTGAACTAGGAAGCATACTCGGTATTACACCCCTGGTTTATTCTTGGCCACTTTCTCTCAGTGTGATAATGGATGCCAAATTTCTCTCCAAAAGAATCCACTACACGCAAGTGATATTTGGATCCGACTTCCTCAGTTACCAACTGAATTCTATGATAAATCAATCCTAGAAAGAGTAGGTAACAAATTAGGAGTGCTTCTAAAAATAGACACATGTATGTCGGCGACATTAAGGAGATGCTATGCCTGAATTTAATTCAAGTGTCAATTTGAATACCAGTTAAAAGAAAATTCAAGATTAGGGAACATACTCAGGAAATGGTCTATGAAGGAGAAGGTAAACTCTGCATTTGGGTGGTCATATCGGTCATACCCTCAAAAAATGCACCCATATAACACCATAACAAGCTACTACTAAGACAGAACCTAAGATGAAATCTTCCACCAAAGCACAAAAAGAGGAAGAATGGAAAATCATCTCCTTCCAAAAAAATCCCTATCAAAGAAGGCACAAGACCATCCAGAACTAGTTCATCCCTGGAAAAAGCAATACAATCACACAGGTAAAAGTCTATAATAAAAGTTCTCTAACCTTCCTTTAACGGAAGAAGAAACCATCCATAGCCTTATCCCATGCCCCAAACCAAGTACCTTCAAGTCAAATGCGAATAAATAAAAAGAACGATAATATTCTCCCGCCATTTCCAAAACTCCCGCCCACAATGCTGACTCAGCACCTACTAGGCTGCTAATGAAGCAAGTGGACCCATGCCCCAATAATGCATAAACCAATCCAAGCATAAAAAGGACACCCTTCCATCGTCCACATTTAGGGCAAAAGGACATTCCCTCCAACCCTCATTAACTACCTTAGGGCCTACACTAGGGCCCAACCTCATCTCTCCTGAATAAGAAAGGAGGCACCCTTTCACCTTTCAAGATTATCCACCCAAATACCAAGAGTAATGATCATCCCGTCAGTAAGGACATGACACTCGTCATCATGTTAATTAACTCCTTAATGCTTCCCTCCTATTCTAATGTTATTAACCAAAAGGAAAACCCTTCTACCATAACCTCTGTGAACCTTACCACTACTAATAATGGAGAACCAAAATAACCCACACAACCCACTCTTGTTTATCTCAGCCCCTCTCCCGGTGAATTACATCCCTAAATCATGGATAGAACTAGCTCTTCTAGGTCATGCTATAGCACTGAACCTCAACATTCGAAGTCAACCAGCAGTAATCTTATTGAAAGACCCCCGTTACATAGCCCATCTAATTCGAGATGGAATGAATCTCTCTCTAATAAAATTTGGTTAGTAGCGGCTAATTTAAACCATTCTGCAATCCCAACTCTATGGGAATATAAGCCACATGTCTATCACAGAGCTGAATTTTTTGATGAATCTATCTCAGTAGTAAATCCCCTTCTCCCCCCATACTGAACCAGGACTACTCGAGTCCCTAATTCACTCAATGGGTACCAGAAGGAACCTCTCAGGTAGAAAACCCAAGAAATCTCTCTACCTCTACAATAGAAACCCTAAGGCAAAGCAACAAAGAACTAGATGAGTTGTCGAACGCCTTTAGGGAATAAAAATCAAGGCTTACAACTGTAAAGGATGAACCTAAAAGAGTTCTCAGAGCCTTATAGAGAAGCTATTTTAGTTTTTTGTCCTCCCAAGATCAAGAAACTGACCTTGAATATGAGGAATCAAAAGGACTAAACCCCACATGCAGTACTTCTAAATCCGTTGAATGCCAACCCATTCCCTTCATTGATAGAGAAGATAAAAGAACTTGTGCTTTTATCGTCATCTCTGAATAATAAAATGAACATCATCATTTGGAACTTCAAGGGTGGTAATAACGTTTGCTTCTACAGACATTGCTAAGCCCACGTTAATCTCTACAAACCTTTTCTCTTGGTTCTTTTAGAAATAAAAATGATAGAGCATAGCACCCTTACCAGTTACTTGGGTTATAAATCTCAGATCTAATTTTCGACGGAGGGCCTCTCCGAAGGTATAGTCATCATGCAGAAAGAAGACTCTCTCAAGCTGGAAAATATCTCTTTAACTCCCCAGGGCATCCATGCGATGGTCAAGGTAAGTTCTCAACCCTCCCTTTGGTACCTCTCAGCTATATATGCTAGCCCTGACTTCACCAAGCGTACGACTATTGGGAACAACTTCTAGATATCTCCCAATCTTACCATAGGAAATAGTTTATAGAGGGAGATTTCAACAAAGTTCTTTAGGCTAGGGATAAATTATGAGGCAGAAACATAAAAAATAATAGAGCCTCTGCCTTATGGGATTGCTTAAATCATTGTAAAATGATATATCTAGGTTTCAAGGGTAGTAAGTACACGTGGACCAATAGGAGGTACAAAAACAAAAAAGTCCTCATCTTTGAGGGGCTTGATAGGTGTTTTGTAAATGACTTATGGGTCCTCAAATACCCCGAGTCTATAGTTACTTACCTCTCCCGCACCCACTCTGACCACTTCCCCCTTTTAGTACAACTCAACAAAAAAGAGCATTCCAATATTAATAGGCCCTTTAGATTTGAGCCCATGCGGTGTTCACACCGCACATTCCCAAATCTGGTCCAATAATGCTTTGAGCGGCCCAAATCTCTCTTGCAGTCCATCAAGATTTTCTATAACACAACCACAAAATGAAATAAATCCGCCTTTGGAAATATATTCCATAATATAAAGAGAGTATTGGCTCAGTTTGATGGAATCCAAAGTTCCACTAACTACCACCGCAACTTCTTTATCTATAATCTTGAGGAGGAACTCCTCCTTGAATACAACACGCTCCTCAAATATGAAGAATACTTCTGGAGAACTAAATCGAGGATCAATTGGTTAAGTGGGGGGGGGCGGGAATCCAACACTTGTTTCTTCAACTCCTCCACTATTAATAGGATAAGGGGTAATAGAATTCATTCCATTAAAGATGAGGTTGGAAACTAGTACTTTGATAAGGACTTCATCAACTACCAAGTTATTAGTTTCTGTAAGAATATGTACCAATTTGAGCAAGTAAGCTTCAATCTAGTTCACCCCCCAACCACCCCCCAACTTTAAGCAAAGTCTAATCTCCTTGATCTCCCCCTTCGAGATTTCTATTGCTCTTAAGTCATTCCAACCCCTTAAGTCCCCTGGACCCGATGGACTCCACCCCATTTTCTACTAAAAATACTAAAAATTTTTAGGTCCCTAAGCCATAAAGTTCTGTAGAGTATGCTTTAGTACTAAAATCATTTACCCTGATATGGAAAAACCCTTATGTATTTCATTCCCAAGTGCTAAAATGCATCCATTTGAAAAATTTTAGACCTATTGGCCTTCGTAACATTACCTATAAGATGGTGACAAGATTCTTGTAAATAGGATCAAAGCCTATCTTCCCCACATCATTGGCCCCACCCAAACCAACTTCCTTTAGGGAGAAGATCCTTGGACAATGCCATCATTGTCTAAGAGTATCTCTCTCACTAATACAAGATAAAGGAAAAAAAACTAATATGCTCTTAAAAATTAACCTGGAAAAAGCCTTTGATAGGATTGAATGGTCCTTCACAAAAGAATCTCTTGTCTTGTTCCACTTCACCCCCCTCTTAAATCTCATAATGTCCTGTATTACTACCTCCTCAATATTCATTCTCATCAATGGATCCAAGACCCAATATATTAACCCTTCAAAGAGGATAAGACAAGGTGATCCTATCTTTCCCTACATATTTATCGTCTACATGTAGAGACTTTCTAGAGCTATTGATAATGTTGTCTTCAAATCTTGGCATTTCATCAGCATCTCTATAGTAGGACCCAAGTTATCCTACCTCTTCTTTTCTGATGATGTCATACTCTTTTCCCAAGCTTGCAACACTGTTCTCACCACCCTTAGATCTTTTTGCTTAACCTTGGGTCAAAAAATAAACCTACCCAAATCTAGAATGCTCTTTTCTAACAACAGTTCCTCCTCAAATACTAAAGATTGTTCCATACACCTAAATATCCCAAGTAGCACAAGCTTTGGTAAATACCTGGACTTTCCTATGCTCCACTCCAGACTAGTGCATAGTGATTTCTAATTCATCATTGATTGGTTGAAAGACTAAATTTCTTAACATGACTGGTCTAACTGCTCTAGCCAAATTCATCCTGGTGGAATCCTATCCCACATAATGCAGTATATTACCCTCCCTGAGAAGACTATTAAATCCATAGACAAAATCCAGATAGATTTTATATAGGGCACTACTTATAGGAGGAAAAAGCTTCACTTGCTAAAATAGGACAGCTTAACCACCCCAAAAAATGAAGGAGTCCCGGGAATCCAGAAAGCTAGCATAAAAAACAAAGCTATCCAAGCTAGTTTGGCCTGAAGAATATTTATTAACACCTAAGCCCTATGAGCTAGGGTCCTCTACTTCAAACATTGCCACAATAAAGCTTACAGGGACCACCCACACCCACTACTAAAAGTTCATATTTTTTTGACTGAATATTTTTGATTGAAATAAGTAGTTGGAAATTTTTGACTACTTCGGTCGGAAATCATATTTTTTAATTTTTTACAAAATAATTTTCCAATACTATTTGTGACAAAAACAGTCAGAATATTTGGCGGCAAATTCTGAGAAATATATATTTCGATCATAGTAGTCAGAAATATAAAAAATTAAATAAATTATTAAATATAGATTTTCAACAATTATAGTAGAAAATACTAATAAATAGATAAAATTAATGATTAGTTTAATATATATCCGACCACTTTAGTCGGAAATATAAGTAATTAAATAAATATAATGCTTAATATATAATCAGTCCCTTATATGAAAATTAAATAATTATTTAAATAAATTATTAAATATATTTTCGACTAATGTAGTCGGAAATGCTAACAACTAAATAAAATTTATAATTAATTAAGTATATATCTAACCACTGTAGTCAGAAAGATAAGTAATTAAATAAATATATTATTAAATATATTATCAGTCCCTTTTATGAAAATTAAATAATAATTTAAATAAATTATTAAATATATATTTCCAACAATTATAGTCAAAAATACTAATAAAGAAATAAAATTAATAATTAATTAAATATATATATGACCATTGTATTCGAAAATGTAAATAATTAAATAAATATATTACTAAATGTATAATCAGTTCGTTATACGAAAATTAAATATTTAAATAAATTATTAAATATATGTTTTCGAATACTATTGTCGGAAATAGTAATAAATAAATAAAATTAATAATTAATTTAATATATATCCGACTACTTTAGTCGGAAATAGAAATAATTAAATAAATATAATACTAAATATAAATACCAATTAATTTCTGACTACTTCGGTCGGTAATTTAATAAATATATTCGACTACTGTAGTCGAAAATCAAAATAATACTAAATATAAATACCAATTAATTTAATATATATATCCGACTACTGTATTAGGGTTTACACTTTACTGATCCCATTTTTATTTCACATCTTTTACTGTCTCTCTCACTACTCAATACTCAAATTCAAACATTTAGAGATTAAAGTTTGTTGTTGTTGAAAATATCAAAATTCGAAGGTCAAAAAATTATGCTGAAGATCGAAGATCCGATTTCTAAGGTTAAAAAATTTACTGAAGATCGAAGGTCAAAAAATTTAAGGTAAAAAATACATACTTCACTGGTGTCACCATTTCCTTGCTCAACACAATCGTTTTTTCTAGTTTAATCTTTATGTTCAAAAGCTCAAAGTTTGGCTCAACTGCAAAACAACACAAGCAAAATAAAAAATAAAAAGTAAGTAATTAAGATAACAAAATAATATACACAAATATAAGTGCACTGTAATGATCCCTGCCTATATCATATCGTAGTTCACCTATGTTTTTTCGCTTGTATTTATAGAATAAAGTTAAAGATGGAATCGGCTCGACCCATGTTGGACCCATTTATCTCTCTCATTTGCATATTCAATTTCTACTATTCCTTCAATTTCTGTCTAAGCCAAAATATTTTATTGAAATTTGTGCGGGGTTTTCAAGAACAGAACATTTATCTAGAAACTAAATGGAGTTGATGATGATGATTACGTATGGTCCATGACTCTTAAGCATGTGATCAAGGCTCCCCACAATTGCCTTTTGCTATTGGGATTAGAGAGGATAAATTAAAATAATCCCATCCCTACCCCCTTTGTTGGGTCATTATCTTTCAATTTTTTTGGATCAATTGATATATCTTCTAATTCTTTTAAATCAATTGAAAATGACACTAAAATAGAAATATATATCATGTCCTGTGTTTTCATATTTGGCAGTAGTGTAGAATTCCTTTTTTTCGTTCCACTTCTCTCATATTGATTTTGACCAATATATCCATTACACAAGTTGATGATAGATTAAAATATTCCTCCATTTTTATTTTATGTAGCATATTTTGACTCGACTAAAAAATTTAAATATGTCGTTATATTTGTTCAGTGATTAAGTTTTTTGAAACCTCTAACTTTAAATATGCCACTTGTATTTGATTATAATTTTTTTCATTAGAGTTAAAGTAAATGATTTTATAAATAGTTTCAGTTTTCATTTGTAAATTTGCACTTCGCTATATAGACTTGGCTAAATCCCAAGCTTCAGACATTGACAGAGATTCTTCAGCATGACCCTGTTTAGTCTTCCAAATCATTTTGTAGAATATGAAAAATGATGCTTCCGGTGTCCATTTATTTAGAAATAAATTATGTGTCCATTTATTTAGAAATAAATTATGTGTAGGTGCTCTGTATATTGAGATGTCCGGAATAGTATTCTTCATATCATTTGTTGGGTTCTTATTTGTTGATAGAGCAACCCCATCAATTTTTTCCTCTATAACATCTTTGATGTACAAGAAATTAATAATGTTGTTATGTGGTTTTCATGTTACTTGGGATTCATGTTTTGTTAGTTTGGTGCTTAGTGTTTGGAGGCGTACATTCATCAGTGTTGCTCTCTTAACTATCTGATGCCATTTCAGATGCCTTTCTCGATTTTCTGTTCATGCATTCCCGATCAAATAAAAAGTTCAAAGACATTTATTTTCTTGTGTGTAACATATCCCTTAAATAATGACATAAGAATTTGATGTGCAGTTTTATTTGCTTCAGCGGTCACGTATGTTACTACTGTATTCATTTATAATTTGTTCATTTCATATACTTCTTTGTGATGTGCTTACTTTGGTCCTTCAAAACATTAATGTGGAATGCTTTTCTTTTGTCAGAGTTGCTAAAACATTTCTGGAAGAATCAAATCAGTATTTTTAGGTGCGGTATTGAAGATCAATCAAGAAATTACCATCTTCACTTACGTCTTCACTGATTCGAGGTAAAAATTTATTCCATTTTCTACGTGATCTATTTTTAGTACCTTTGATTGATGAGCAGACCCTAGTCTTCATTGTTGTGTCATTTGTGGTACAAGAGTTTATGGACGTGGTCATAGTGAAACCTCTTTAGTGTTTTCAACATGCGTTTTCTTTTTATTTTCTTCTTTTAAATTCCTTAACTAGTCTTCTTGTCTCCCTTTTTGCCTTTATTTTATCTTGTTTGCTAAGCTATCATATGGATTGAATTCCTTTAATTGATAATTTTTTTCTTTTAATTAAAATATTCTATTGTTGCTTGCTGCTTTAAATTTTATATTGAATATCTTAGTTTTCTTCTTGTGTCCACTACGTAGTAGCATCTCTAAACAATCCTGTTATTATTTTATTTCTCTTGTTTTTGTTTCTTTTCTCTATTATTATTGTTGTTGTTCTTGTGTAGATAGAAAATGAAGACCGTACATGGATGTATAATAGACTTTATCCTAACCGTGCGGGGTTGAGGGAGGAATATAAAGCTGGGGTAGCTGGATTTATTTCTAAAGCAATGACACTTAATGATTTTCTTATTGAAGATACAATTAGGTGTCCTTATTGGAATTGTAAGTGTTTGCAAGTTATTGAGTTCAGATGATGTTACATTATATTTTTATAGGAAAGGTTTTATATTGAATTATACTGTGTGGATAGCTTGTGGAGAGAGTAGTGCTGCTAATAATTTTACTTTTCAAAATTATGTTGAAAGTCCAATAAGAGAGAATAATGTTGAAAGTTCACAATATAGTGAGATGGTCAGGGATGATTTTGGGACACACTCAGGGGCTCAAAATAAACCAAATGATGAGACTAAGCACTTTTATGAACAGTTAAAGGAAGGTAGTCATCCATTTTATGAAGGATCAGTGCATTCTAAGTTATCTGTTGTCGTTCGGTTACTGAGTATTAAGTCAGATTATTCAATTTGTCAAGAAGGAATGAACTCTATCATTTGACTTATGAATGAACTTAACCCAAATAAACTTGACTTATCCAAAAATTTCTACACAACAAAGAAGTTGGTTTCTAAGTTAGGACTTTCATCAGAGACGATTCACTGTTGTGAGAAAGGTAGCATGTTATTCTATAAGGAATATGCGAATTTAGAACATTGTAAATTTTGTAATTTGCCTCGTTATAAGGAAGTCATATATGCTTAAGGGAAGAAGGTTCCTGTAAAGTCGATGCATTACTTACCCCTTATACCACATTTAAAGAGGTTGTATGCGTCAATGAGCTCTGCCCCTCATATGAGATGACACTATGAAAATAAAAGATCATCTGGTGTTTTATGTCATCCGTCAGATGGTGAAGCATAAAAGCTTTTTGATAGTGTGTATCTGGATTTTTCTAGTGAACCAAGAAACATTAGGTTGGGATTATCTACTGATGGATTCACTCCATTTTCTGTCTCAGCTACACCATATTTATGTTGGCCGGTGTTTGTGACTCCTTATAATCTCCCATCTGAAATATGTATGACGAGTCAGTATATATTTCTAACTTGCATTATTCTAGGTCCTCGCAATCCAAAAGTTTTGATTGATGTATATTTGCTGCCATTGATTGATGAGTTGAACTTATAGTGGCATGAAAGTGTGGAAGCATATGATGTATCAATGAAACAAAACTTTACATTGCGTGCTACTTTGATGTAGACTATAAATGACTTTCCTGCTTTTGAAATGATGTTTGGGTGGGTCGACTGAGGACAAGTTAGCTTACCCTTGTTGCATGGAAGATACAAACGCATTTACTTTGAAACATGGGGGTAAAAACTCATGGTTTGACTACCACCATCGATTCTTTCCAATTCAACATGAGTTTAGGAGAAATACTAGTGATTTTATGAAGAATAAGACTGATTTTGAGGAGCCACCGCCAATTTTTTTGCGAGAAAAAATTTGGGATAGAGCGAGGAATCTGCCTAAGGTAACAGAGTCTCCACCATACAGGATACCTGGTTATGGTGTTACACATAACTGGACTAAATGAAGCATATTTTGGGAGTTAGATTACTGGAAGGATAATCTTCTGCCTCATAATCTGGATCCCATGCATAATGAGAAAAACTTCTTCGACAACTTGTTTAATACTGTGATGGTGGTAAGTAACAAAACAAAAGATAACTTGAAGGCCAGGATGGAATTAAAGGAGTATTATCAGCGCAGTGAGTTGTACCTGACATACTTAAACAATAAGATTCAGAAGCCTAAGGCCAGTTACACATTCACTTTGGAGGATAGAAAAGTGATTTATGATTGGGTTAACAATTTGAAAATGTCAAATGGATATGCATCACATTTGTCTAGGTGTGTTGACAAGAAGGATGGAAAGTTGACCTCTATGAAGAGCCATGACTGTCACATTTTTATGGAGTCATTGATGCCTATTGCATTCTGTGCATTTTCCAATAGAATTTGGCAGCCCATAATAGAGATAAGCTTATTTTTCAAAGATTTATGTTCTAACACATTAAGGGAGGAGAACCTATCTTTGATGGATATCAACATTTGCTTAACCTTAAACAAGTTGGCAAAAATTTTTCCTCTTGGTTTTTCTAATGTTATGGAGCATCTTCCAATTCACCTTGTGCGAGAGGCACGACTTGGAGGGCCTGTTCAGTGTGGATGGATGTATCCCTTTGAGAGGTATTGACTTTTAATATTTACCTTCATGTGTTTTAATAATTTTATTTCATCTATAAGAACATACCATGCAGGACTATTGGAATATGTAAGCGGACTATAAAAAGCAGATCTCGAATTGAGGGATCAATATGTGAGGCTTATTTGGCCAAAGAGACCTCTTATTTTTGTTTATATTATTTTGAACATGGTGTACCATGTCTAAAAAATTGACCTAATAGATATGATGATGGAGACAATACAGATCCTTCAGCACCACCATTTTCAATATTCAATCAACCAGGTAAAGGGAGTCCGAAAGATGGATATTTGAATGAGGTGGAGCTTAAGTCAACTAAAATACATGTATTATTAAATTGTCCTGAGGTTCTGCCTTTTTATAAGTGAGTATATTTATATTAAGGACAATCATTCAAGGTCTATCTAAGCTTTAACTAATAAAAGTCATAACTTTGTAGGACAACTACTTAGTGGCTTTACACGGGGATGCTGCTGTTTATCCTATGTTTTCAGTGTGGTTTAGAAATTATGTAAGTGTAACTTAAATATTTAACACGATTTACTAGCAATGTTCAATCTCATGTATATTTAAATTCTAATTTTTGTGAACTTTTTATAGGTTCATAATCCACTTAATTATGACCCAAATGACCAATTTTTACGTGATATAGCTTGGGGACCTGATGCTAAAGACAAAAACTTTTCTAAGTACTCTATCAATGGGTACAAATTTCATACAGAAGAGTTCTCTAAGGGCAATAAAACTAATAATAGTGGGGTTTGGGTGAAAGGTGATGGCGGTTGTGATTATTATGGTGTGCTTCACAAGATTTTGGAACTCGATTATCATGTTGGTTGGACAAAGAAAATTTTGGTTCTATTTTGGTGTAAGTGGTATGATCCTATGCCTAGGTTAGGTCAGTACAAAATAATTAAAATTAAATGTACAAGGGAGTATAGACTCTATGATCCATTTGTCATTGCACTAAATGTGAAACAAGTGTATTACACTCCTTATCCTTTGAAAAAGAATAAATCTGCATGGCGGGTAGTTATAAAAACAAAGCCCTTGGTTAGAGTTGTAGTAGAGGATGCATTATATGTAGCATATCAGAATGATATTTCAAGTACTGAAGAAAGGGTGAGTGATGAATTAGTAGGTGAGTTGCAGCATAAAGAAGGCCTATATGAAGAATTTGATCTTTCCGAACTTAGATTGCATGTTCATGATTATGGAGAAGGAATATCCGGGGCAAATGACGAGGAACATCCAACTGATGAAAATGAAATAAGCGAGGAAGGGTTACTTGATGAAAATGTAACAAGTGACGAGGAAGAATCGATGAATGAATATGAAACAAATGATGAAGAAAAATTGATGAATGAATATGAAACAAGTGATGAGGAAAAATTGATGAATGACTATGAAACAAGCGACGAGGATTGAGTTGTTAATAGTAGTAATGTGTTGTAATAAGGTCTTGAATTGTATTTTAGCTATTTCTTTTTGCTATTTTTCTTGACAATATAGTATCTTTTCTTTGTTAACATTTGTAGTGCCAGTAACTATGCAACATGATTTGCTTGTCTTGTTGCATTTTCTTATTACACTGCACTCATCTGTATGATTCTCCTATCTACATCATATGGAATTTTTATTTGTCCTTCTTGGTCCTTCTTGGTCATGCATGATATTTAAAATACTGACATAATTTTCAAGCGTTAAGGGTCTAATAATGTTTGACTAAGCTATGATTATAATATATGTGATAGGAAAAGTTAGTTGAGAATATTTGCAATACTCATTTTGGAACTTCTGATGCTATAGAAAAATGATTGTTTGCTTTTTCTTATTACAATTATCTATGGTTCAATTAATATACTAAACTTTTTAAATGGCCACATGGTGTGTAGGCCAACTCAATGTCGGGTGTGTTTTAATATAAAGAGGGAGTGATAGTTTTACTATGTGAATTGACAATAAAATGCTATATTTTAGGTGTGTTTTTGAAAATTTGGATTTGGGTGGCCCATTTGCTCCGTGGAGGGTCGTTTGACAAATTTAAAACTTTTTAAATGGCCACATGGTGTGTAGGCCAACTCAATGTCGGGTGTGTTTTAATATAAAGAGGGAGTGATAGTTTTACTATGTGAATTGACAATAAAATGCTATATTTTAGGTGTGTTTTTGAAAATTTGGATTTGGGTGGCCCATTTGCTCCGTGGAGGGTCGTTTGACAAATTTAGCATACCATCTTATTACTCATCTTATATTACCACAAGCAACTTGTATTATCTTTATGTATGAATAACAACCATTCAATGTGTTTAGGAAATAAAAAACTATCCAATGGTTCTTTGACAAACTTCGATTGATAATCCTGTTTCCATCTTACCTTATTAATTTTCTGATACAATTGTTTCTTCAACTCCTACTTTGCCTGGGGAATTTTCTGAAGTTACCTCCGAGTTGGTTATTTGTTGTATGAGAACTGTTTGATCTGCAGATTTTTTTGTTTCCTCTGCAGAAGATAAAGCAGGCAGAGAACTCTTGGTTCACATATTCCTAGATTATTGTAATCTAAAGTAACTTATTTTGCTTGAAGTTCTTCGCACATATGATCTTATTGCTAGAAATTTTCACTTGTGCAGACAGTACTTATGAGGACATTCCTCATGATTTTGCCCTGACCTTTTAGCTATGTTGCCCGAACTTTTCAAAGTACTAATGGGTGCATGCAGAATGCCTGATCCTCCAAATATTAGTGTAGTTTTGTAAGATCCAACACGGGTAAGGCATCAATTGATAGCATCCGAGCAACATAGCCTTCTGGGAATTAGTAACTACTGGTTCTTCTGACCCGTCACTGGAATTTATGCCTGTTAGGATTGCTTTTTCACTTATAATCGATACATCAGCAATGTTAATGGTGCAAAAATTTTGGTGAACTTCATATCATATACTTTATTTTTAGAATTCTGTGTTGAATGTTGATGCATGGAATTCTCATCTGTATTTGTAGTATATCACTACAGTGGGATCCAAACCTGTCATTTTTAAGTTGAGATGTCAAAACAAGGAGTTACTTTTACTAGTGTGTATTACATGATAAACACATTTGTTCTGCAATATGGACTGTTAAAGGTACTTATTCTACATCAGAAAGTTGAATTTGTTACCTTTATATGTGAAGAGTCAATGGTTGAACTTGCTCTGTATAACCAGTCCTTATATACAACTAATTGTTTTATAGTGTGGTTCTTTTTTTCAGGTGCTTAATAAAGATAATCAATGGCATCAAAAGGTCTTGGTAAAGGACGGCATAAGAAAGGTAAGAAAGGAACTGATAATCTTTCCGTAGGTCAATATATATCCCTACCACCAACTGTTACCAAAACTCTTCAACAAGCCACTACAAATATTCTTCCTCCTCCAATGGCAAATATTTTACGACCAAATGCATTTTTCATGCCCCCACCACCCCACCAGTTCCAGCCCTCTTTTTCCCATACTAGTCTGCATAGTATCTTTGCATCTGTACCTTCAACATCATCCACACCTAGCCTTTATGGATTGAGAATTGAAGGTGCTAGCACATCTACTTCGCTACCCATTGATAGTGCTACAATGTCTAATGCTACAATAGTTGTTTCCCAGTTTCTGAAATTTAAAGAGGTAGTAGAATATAACGACAACGACAGACTAATTATTGCCCCTGATTATGGTAATGGATAAGTAAACCTTATGTTTTTCTGTAATTTTTGAAGGATAATATAACTTAATATAATTTTATTACAGGTTCATTCCCGCATCTAGCGGTGGACATATGATTATAGAAGAAAATAAACCATTTTACACGCAGTATTAAACTCAACGTCAGAGTTCTTATGTGGAACCAGTTTGTGGTATAATCAAAATCAAAGAATTTAACATTTCAGTATGCTATCAATGATGAATTTACCGTTGTATCCGTCAACTAATTTTATGACTTAGATTAAACTATTTTGCAGACAAAGTATGCATGGAATTCTTGTCATGAAAATGAAATATAATGCATTTTCACGTTCAAAGCAGCTCTATGGATCAAAGAACACTTATATGAGGCCCGGAGGAGCTTGAAAAAACCTGGTTGGCTGAATGCTGATGTGTGGGTCAAGTTCTTCGAAAAATAGGATACTCCTAAATTTAGGGCGAGGAGGAAACGGGCAAAGGCAAATAGAGCGTCTCAAATGGGTGGCTCATTGCACATAGGAGGTTCGATGAGTTTCGCTACCCACCGACGAAGACTGGTAATATTAGCTTAAATTTTTTATTTGTTTGATTTAATTCAATGTTTTAAACTGTGACATAGTGAAGCTGTGTGGGGCTCTTTTAATTCACTATTGTTGTTATCTTCTTGTTGTTCATCTTGAAGTCTAGTAAAGCTGTGTGTGGCCTATTTCGATTCACTAGCATTGTTGTTGATATCTTGTTGCTCTTTTTATTGCTTGTTTATTTTGTTGTGAACTTGATCTTGTATCATACTTCCTAATGCTTTTAGAAAGTAAGAAGAAGAGAATTAGTGGTTTAGTTAGATGGTTCTAGGTCACAGTTGCCTTAACTGTTATTATTTGGACTGAAAAGGAGCTGGAGATTGTTGACTCATTTGGAGTGCAGTAACTCACCTACGCATTTATAGTATGATTGGCTGTTCAGGGCAGGTTGCTTACCAAGGAGAGACAACCAGATGCTTCTTATTTGATATGCTGGCAGTGCAATTGAATCAACACTTGTTTGTGGACTACACTTGGACTAAACTGGAAGGGATCCCATTATGCAATGTGATAGAATTCAGGTACAAGCCGGAGAGGTGATAGATGGAATTCAGGTACAACACTTGGACTAAACTGGCAGGGATTCTAGAGACCTTTTGATCTTGTTGCGGCATTGAAATATGGATGGCGGTAGCCTTCCTGACTGTTGTTTTCTATAGTGATCGACTTCCAACATATATATGTTGCAAAACACAGTCATAGTAGATATGTTTAGTGATTCATTTGATTGAATTTCATGCTCGAGGGATAGTTTAAATGAGAACGTGTTTGGTTCATTGATCTTTTGAGAAGTAGCCCCCTAGTTCCCTTGTCTTAAGACACTATATGCCATTCTCATCAATGCTTAATTTTATCGAGCAGATTAGTTAATTGATATTTCTTTACAAAAAGTCGAAGGCCTGTTACTTGAATCAAATAATGTCATGTATCTAACTTGATTGATTGGTTATTTTATGTGCAACTCTCTATTCAATAACTCATACATACTTCTTTATTTCAGATGTATATATCAAGTCCCTTTTTCTTTGTTTCCATTCATATGTACTATATATTTACTTGTATGCATATGTATAATCTTGGCCATCTGCTGTCTGAGGTTTTCTGAAAGATGCCAATGTCATCTGAAGATCAAACAGATATTAGTGAATCAGAGATGGAAGAATATGCTGATACATGGTATCAGAAATTAAAGGAAGGTTATGGGAAGGAAAAGATATCTGGTAAAGTTTACCAATGTCCTTTTTGTCCTGGAAAAAAGAAACAGGCTTACAGTTTTCATGACCTTGTCCAACATTCTTAGGGAGTGAGCAAAGCTAGCACACGAAAAGTGAACGATGAAGGGAAGCATTTAAGTCTTACAAGGTACTTGAACAATGATCTATTGAGGAAAGATTCAGTAACAATGTCTGATGAAATGGAAACTGAATTACAGCCAACACATCATGGGAATGATGGTGACGAGAAATATGTATTTCCTTGGATAGAAATTGTAGCAAATCTTCCAATTGAGTGGAAGGACGGTTGTTACGTAGGAAAGAGTGGATCAGGGCTGAGGGATGGAGCAAATGTACGTATTGACGTTGTAGTTACAGAGTAAGAAGAGAAACTTAAAGAAGATAGATTTACCTAAACTATCTAAGAGATGTACAAGTTTTATGC
Organism: Capsicum baccatum var. pendulum; assembly: GCA_030864225.1. Taxonomy (NCBI): domain Eukaryota; kingdom Viridiplantae; phylum Streptophyta; class Magnoliopsida; order Solanales; family Solanaceae; genus Capsicum; species Capsicum baccatum. The sequence continues at coordinate 65,526,406 of CM061553.1, read as the reverse complement.
CGCTGAAAAAACCTGGTTATTTCACTAGTGACTGTTTCACTAGATTTACCTACACCTTGACAGGTTGTAGTTACAGAGTAAGAAGAGAAATTTAAAGAAGAAATTCTTTAACTAGTGACTGTTCAACGAAGTGATAGCTGAAATCTACGGGGATAATCTATCATAGATGGACAACTAGGAATTAGAAATTGTTTAGAGGAGTAAATGTACATTTACCGAGTAAGAAGAGAAATTTAGAGAGGATAGATTTCACTATAGGTGCAGAGTTTGTTAAGCACTCTTCGTTTCCTGCAGACACACTTGCATTATCAAAGTACTACATCCCCTGGGTTGCTGCTCGGACTTGTCTTCATACTTGCATTATTTTTTTTTCTAAAATTTTATAGGAATATGAAAATAAGGGAAAAGAGCACCCTTTTCTTGAGGTCTACGAAGAGACACATAGAAAGAAAAATAAGGACGGTACAAGAGGAGATGGGGTCGAACCACGTGCTAGGATTACATATGTAAGATAATAACTTTTACATACATTGTTTTATTATTACTCAACTTTGCTTTTTACATACTGACAAATAATTTTCTTTCAGGAAGAATTTCAAAAATACTTAGAAGAGTGGCGAAAAATCCAACCTACTTCAGAGGATGGTACCATGGTCCAACCATCACCTGAAGAGCTGAATAATATGTGGACGACTGTGGTAGGTGGTCCAAAGAACGGTAGAACCTACGGGTCAGGAGATCTCCAATCCTTGTGTAGTCCTTCGTTGTTTTCCAGTTCCTCCTCTACTTTGCAAACTATGGAAGAAATGGAAGCAATGAAAAAGTAAATTGTGGAGTTGACACAGAAATGTGCAGCTAATGATGCTAGGTTTGCTAAATTTGATAGATTGGAGGAGTTGGTTATGAAGCACATACCGCAAGTATTTTAGAACGAGGAAGATAATGAATCTGATGATAATTAGATTGTAGTTATTGTTCTTATTTTTGGTTGTGACATTACATGTTTAAACTATTTGATTTGATGTTTGTTTTGAATGGTTTAAAGTGGTTGTATTTATAAATTTTTGTCGTGTTTGATCCTGTTGTGAACAATACATTAGTTATGTCGTTTATAATTTGAAAGCAGCGTAAGCGAATGCAAAATAATTATTTATTAAATAATAATATTTATTAAATAATAACAATTATTAAATAATAATAATTATTAAATAATTATTTATCAAACTTCCAACTACAGTAGTCGAAACATTTATAATTATTAAATATTTATTTATTAAATTTCTGACGATTGTAGTCGAAATAATTAAGATAATTAAATAATTATTTATTAAATATCTAACTACAGTAGTCGAAAGAATTAAAATTATTAAATATTAATTTTTGGACTACTTTAGTCGAAAATTTAATAAATAATTATTTAATAATTTTAATTATTCCGACTAGAGTAGTCGAAAATTTAATAATTATTAAATAACTATTTGTTAAATATCCGACTACATTTTTTACTAAAGTAGTCGGAGATTTCCGACAAACTATATTTCGACTACCATCATATAGTCGAAAAGTAGTCAAAAATACCTTAATTTCCGATCACTTTCCGACTACATTGACCGTCGAAAATTTAATGTTTTCTAGTAGTGACCAATCTCTAGAACCTGCAAGTGTATCAGAAAAGGCTAGAAATAATGCAGGGAAGTCTCCAAATAGACCATTGGCAGAAAAAATAGAGTTAGCTTTCTTATGGACCCCTAGCTCCATGATCTTGGTACCTTAAGAAATAATTTCCAAGGGCCTCTCAATACTAATGACCACAAGGTTAAAATCAAGGATATCTTCAGAAACAACTCTTGGGAACTGGACAACCTCTCTATCCCTCCCTCTTTCATTACCACTATTATTAGAGACTATCCTTGATTCATCAACTAGGAAAAAGAAGACAACATTGTCTGAGGACTCACCAGCTCTGAAAAATTCATGACCAATAGTGTCTATCACGTGATTGATAGAGCCATAACCTCGATAGAACCCACCAAGAAATTTCTTTAGATATGAAAGCTCTAAATCCCTAACAAAATAAAGACCTTCCTTTAGCTTTTCCACCATGAAAATATCCCCACAAACCAATACCTCTACAACATTGGAATCTTCTTCGACCCTTCATGCAAATTCTGCAACCATAATAGTGAAGATATGAATCATAACTACCCTAAAGCTCAAGCCTTCTAGAGCACCTTAGCATCCGAAAAATCCTCCATAGCAACTTTTGATTCTTCCATGCTAAATGTGGCAAACTGAAAGCATACATGGGATGTCATTCACCAGAAGAACTTTAACAACTAGCTCCCTTGGTCCACCATTATACCCTTTAGCCTGTAGAATATCTGGCTATCCGGAAATGATTGTAATTTCAAAAGCAAGAGTTCTCCCATAGATGTTATCCAGGTCATAAATAATGCTACTAAATACCATCTAGTCATTCACCCGAAGAAGGGAAAGGAGCGCTAAAATTCCACCATTCAAGTTAAATGGACCCCTCAATGTCGGGGACACTCAAACTTAATGTTGATGGATCAACCTCCCATTCCACAATAGAGGATGCATTGGGGGCATGATCCGAGACCATTAAGGAAATTGGGTTACTGGGTTTACCAAAACATGCATATACACCAACCCCATTCAAGCAGAGCTCTTGGAAATTGCTACTGGCCTAAAAATTTCTGAAAACAAAAATCTTGCATTCTCTCTAATTGTCGAATCCGACTCTACTTTTGCTTGCACTATGATAGAAAATGGTAATCTCTCAAACACTAACATGCTTTTTGAGTGTAGAAACTGATGCAGGAATTAGAAGTCAACACCATTCAACACATCCTCAGGGAGCAGAATAAAGCAATAGACAACTTAGCTAAGGAAAGCACTAAAGGGATCCTATCCAGTAAGATTGACATTTTGGAAGTTCCTCTAATGTACACTATGAAGGAGGTGGAAGAAGACATGCTAGGAACTACATATGCTAGAAAAGTTAATTTTTGTAATTCAGACCTTATTGGCAATCATCTACCTCAACTATCTAACGAGGGTGGATCCTCAAACTTCTTACATTCTACTACTTTGTGAATGAATGAATGAATCCTTGATTTATCCCAAAAAAAAACTAAATAATATGCCCACTAAATTTTTTATGAATCCAAATTAGTTGGGCAAAGTATGTTTGATTAATCGAATAATTAAAATAAAATAGTTTCCAAGTCAACTGCTGTTTGCATTTTCTCCGTCCATCAAGAGTTGTTCATTATTGATTTGGCAAACAGATTAAGAAATAATAAATAAAAGAATTAATTTTATTATATACCCTTTGAATACTTGAAAAAATATATTAGATAATAATTGTATTCTATAACTATTGATAAAATGAATAGAAATAAATAAACCGTCTATTAGTTTTTCAAATAAAATAAATATTATTAAAAATTTATTTTTAATATAGTGAACAAGTAAAAATGAACGGAGGAAATATATAACCACATGATTGATTTCTAAATTTACTACTAATAATTTAGGATCGAATCCGAGTAATTACCTTGATATAATAAAGAATAAGCAAAAAGACAAAAGCAGTTTAAAATAAAGTTAAAGTATCTTCGCCCTGTGGTTCCTTTCCAAGTGGGTAGACGCGTAGAAGTTGACATGCATAACATGCAAAAAAATCGAAGTAGGTGAGATTTAGACTCTTGTTATTATATATATTCCTTCCGTTTTAATTTATGTATTTAAATCTAATTGATATTAATTTTAAAATGTGGTAAAAATTATGAAATTTATAACTTTAAATTAAAGCTATTATAGCAATTAAAATACTCTTTAAATTTATAATTTCAAAGCATGCCAGATTAAAGTAAAAATATTAGATTTGAATTAAAAAATATATACAATCATACAAAATAGAAGAGAAGGACAGATCTATAACTACTTATAAAGTAAAAATATTAATTTTGAATTAAAAAATATATACAATCATACAAAATAGAAGAGAAGGACAGATCTATGACGACTTATAAAGTCAATGGTCCACATTAAATTGCAGTCCCTATTTATTTTTATTTATTTATTCATTTATTTATTTATTATCGTCTTGACACACCTCAAGAAATAATAAAAAATAAAATTAATTTTACTTAGTCATCATTTGAATATAGAATATGTATTACATAATAAATGATATTTAATTACAAGTGTATAATAAATACAAAATAATAAATTACTCATTAGTTTTTCAAATTAAATCAATATTATTAAATATTTGTTTTAAATAAAAAAACAATTAAAGATAAATGAATAGGGCAATAATAATGATTAATGGCATCCTTCTTTTTTAAAATCTTTATAGAAAGATCCAAAAGGTACATTGCATTATAGTGAAAGATTCTAAGCTCACCAACTTGACTATATAACGCGGGATTCTTTTGCTTTGCTGTACATGATGATGCCTTTGTGTTAATGAAATAATTGCACAACTATTGATTTCTTTTAGACTATTAAGAGTAACTTTATATTTATTAAAAGCAATTTTTAACCTATATGTAACAATATTATTCTTATAAAATAGTAATATAATTTTCAATAAAGAATATTTGATTAAACACATCATTCTATGTAGCTATGTCACTGATGAAGGTAAAACTAATCTTTAACCTCTATGTAACAATATCATTCTTGTAAAATAGTACTAATATAATTTTTCAATTATAATTCAATGTGAAGTAAAACAGTGAATTTATATAATTGATAATTCTCTGCAAAGAGGCGTCAATGGATAGTGTCATAGTTTCATCTTCTATGATTATAGGAACTTTATGTTTTTTGTGTATAATATAATATGGGTACTGTAGAAATACCCAGTGGTACTTCAACACTCGTCTTTGAGTTTCATCAAATCTACACTCTGACAAACCTTGAAGCAGGGGCATTTGTAGACATCTAAAATTTGTGGACTCTTCAATAAAAATTTGTGGACTCTTCAATAAGAATTCAAATTCTTTTAGAGTTCTAGAAGACTACTTCACCCTAAATCTCGCCTATTTAAAGGGTAACATGTTCCCTGAAATAGGCATCTTGAATATCGCATAAGCTGATGCATATTTGTAAAAAGATCAGGATCTCCAATATCCCACAAAAACACAGAAAATCATGAGAGAAGAATCAAGGGAAGAACAGATTTGTAACCACAATTGTTTATCAATAAAAAATTCTTGTTTCTTCATATTTTTGTTTGTGGTTAAAATTTATTTTCATGAATTTAAATTATGTTGAAAACAAATTGGCACGCCCAGTGGGACCAAATCTGCCCTTCATCTCTTCTCTCATAAATTAAATATGCAAATCTGTAATCGCAGGATCGTAAAGATGGAAGCGGTACTTCAAGACTCGTCTTTGAGTTTCATCAAGTACTCTGACAAGCCTTGAAGCAGGGGGCATTTGTAGACATTGAAATTTTGTGGACTCTACAAAAAGAGTTCAATTTTGGTTAGAGTTCTTGGGGGCTACTTTACCCTAAATTTAGCTTGATGGCTACTCAACCTAAACCCTAAATTATGCCTATATAAAGGGGGCAAATATCCCTTTAAAAGGGCATCTCCAGTATCCCACAAATTCACGGGATATTCACAAAGAGATCAAAGATCTGAAAAGTCCAAATAAATTCATTGATATTCATAAAGATCAAAACCCTCTCTTCTTGATAATCAAATACCACAAGAAGACAAACCCTCCTTTCATGAAGATCAAATTCAAATGTTCCTACGTTCGATAAATACGCCAGTAACGCACTACCAAAAATTTGATATATTTCGACGGCACATGTAGTCGAAAACTAAGGAATTTTCGACCACTTTCCAACCGCATGCTGCTTGTCGGAAAAGAGCTTGTCGAAAATATATTTCCGACCACATCCGTCGGAAATTTCTGACTACTATAGTTGGAAACATAAATTAAGAATTAAAAATAATTATTTAATAAATAAAAATCTTCCAACCAATATGGTGGGAAGATTAATAAATAACTATTTAATAAATAAAATATTTTCGATCATTGTGGTCGGAAGATTAATAAATAATTATTTAATAAATAAAGTAATTCCGACCATTATGGTCGGAAGATTAATACATAATTATTTAATAAAATAAATTATTTTCGACTACTTTGGTCGGAATATTAATAAATAATAATTTAATGAATAAAATATTTCCAACCATAGTGGTCGAAAATAATTTATATATTAATATTTTTACTACATAATTTTCGACCACTGTAGCCAAAAAAAATTTATTTATTAATCTTCCGACCATCGTAGCCAAAAGATTAATAAATAATTATTTAATATATAAATTATTTGCAACCACTTTGAAACATCCAAAACAAATAGATAAATCAAATAGTTTAAGCATTTTAAGACAAGTGTAAACGTCACAATCTAGAACAAACACCAATTCTAATAGTTTAAGTGTAAATATTACAATCATAGACAAAAACTAACCACTACAATCTAATCAGTTGATTCACTATCTTCACCATCCTCAAATACTTGCGGCATATGCTTCTTCACTAACGCTTCAAACTTGGCAACTTTGGCACAGTGTTGTGTCAACTCTTCAATTTTTATTCTCATCGCTTCCATTTTTTCCGCATTTTGCAAAATAGAAGTGGAGTTAGGCAACATTGGCGAAGAACTACTCGAGGATTGGTTAAATCCAATCACCTAGGTGTGACCCATTTTTGAACCACCTACCACATTTGCCCACATTCTATTCATATCAACAGGCGATGGTTGGACTATGGTACCATCCTCTGAAGCAGGTTGAGTTTAACGCCAATCTTCAATGCTTTTTATAAATCCTTCCTGAAAGAAAAATAATTGTTATTATGTAAACAAACTAAGTTGAATAATAAGAAAATAATATATACAAACTTTATTATCTTACATATTCATCCTTAGCACGCGGTTCCCCCCATTCTTCTTTTGTACCGTCCGAATTTTTCTTTTTATGTGTCTCTTCGAAGGTCTTAGTTTGAGGTACTTCTACTCCTTCATATACAGGTCAATGCTACTGTAAAAGTTCATGCCAGAATTAAATATAGTGCAGAAAGAAAGGAAGCAATCATCACAACCACTTTACAACATAATTATCACCAGCAGAAGCACAAAAAAACAAGAGACTATCCTAGTTTATAAAATGCAATCCAATTTATAACATCAAAGAAAATGAAACAGCCAGCTTATGGAGGCTCAAATTTGTTGTTTTAGATAAAACAAAAGAGGAGCAACCCAACATGGCTGCAAACACCAGTTTGCTATTGAAATCCATAACGGGGTCGCCTTGCCAATATATGGGACGTGTTATTCTCGATGCCAGAATTGAACATAGTCCAGAAAGGAATGAAGCAATCATCACAGCCCCTTTACAACATAATTATCAGCAGCAGCAGAAGCACAAAAAAATAAGAGACTATCCTAGTTTAAAAAATGCAATCCAATTTATAACATAAAAAGGAATGAAACAACCAGCTTCTGGAGGCTCAGATTTGCTATTTAGAATAAACCAAAAGAGGAGCAACACCACCATGGTTGCAGACACTAGTTTGCTATTCAAAGCCATAAACAGGTCGCCATGCCAATATATGGAACGTGCTATTCTCGATGCCAGAATTGAACATAGTCCAGAAAGCAAGGAAACAATCATCACAGCCCCTTTACAACATAATTATCAGCAGCAGTAGAAGCACAAAAAAACAAGAGACTGAAACAGCCTAGAGGATATTAAAGCTCATTAAAACAGCTTGTAAAACTTTCCTTCGGACAAGTTCAGAGGAGGTTTCAAAGAGGGCCCTAGTTTCATGGGAGAAAATAGCCAAGCAAGGGCAAGAAGAGGCCTCAATGTCTTGAACATGTACAGGTGGAACAAAGCTGTTGCGATCAAACAACTTTAGACCCTAAAGAACAAGAAAGATTGTCTATGGATTAAATAGGTACATATATATTATATGAAGCATGAAACAATTGATATAGTTGCCAGGTTCCTCAAAATGCTACGTAGGTCATTAGGAAAATATTTGAAACCAGGAAACTCCTCAATACTCTGAATACTTTGAATGGTGGTGTTGGTACCAGGTTGCAAACAATGGTGAGCAGAGATAGATTTATGATAAAAAAGATGTACAATACACTAACACCTATGGAGAATGAAACAACCAGCTTATGGAGGCTTAGATTTTCTGTTTTAGAATAAACCAAAAGAGGAGCAACACCAACATGGCTGCAAACACCAGTTTGTTATTCAAAGCCATAACCGGGTAACCCTGCCAATATATGAGATGTGTTATTCTGGATGCCATAATTGAACATAGTCCATAAAATAATGAATCAATCATCACAACCACTTTACAACATAATTATCAGCAGCAGCAGAAGCACAAAAAACCAAGAAACCGTCCTAGCAATCCAATTTATAACATCAAAGAGAATGAAACTGCCAGCTTATGAAGGGCTAAGATTTGCTGTTTTAGAATAAATCAAAAGGGGAGCAACACCAACATGGTTGGAGACACAAGTTTGCTATTCAAAGCCATAAATGGGTCGCCATGCCAATATATGGGAAGTACTATTCTCGATGTCAGAATTGAACAAAGTCCAGAAAAGAAGAAAGCAATCATCACAACCCCTTTACAACGTAATTATCAGCAGCAGCAAAAGATACAAATTCGATAATAACAATAAATTATTACTCAATGTATCATGTGTAAATGGACAAAGGGGTTGGACAAGAATAGTACCAGTCTTCATTGGTGGGTAGCGAAACTCATCGAACCTCTAGTGTGCAGCGAGCCACCCGTTTCAGAGGCTCTATTTGCCTTTCCTCATTTCCTCTTCTCCTTAAATTCAGGAGTGTCCCATAATATCAAGAACTAAGTCCATACTTCATCATTCAACCAAATAGGTTTTATCAATTTCCTCTGAGCCTCATACAAGTGTTCTTTGACCCGTTAAGCTGCTTTCAACCTAAAAATATGGTCTATTTCATTATCATGACAATCATTCCATTTACACTTTGTCTGCAAAATAGTTCAATATAAAGTCATAAAATGAGTTAATGGAAACAATGGAAAAAAATAGCTTTAGGCAATGATATTCATAGCTTATAAAACTGCTTATACCACAAATTGTTCCCACATGACAATTCTAATTTCTCATGGAATCTCTGACCAACTATTCCACACCTTTGTGAAAAATGATTTTATTGCTTCTATAACCATATACCTGACCGCATATATTGGAATGAACCTGGAATAAGATTATATTAGACCACCATCTTACGTTTTGAAAATTAAGGAAAAGTTAAGTATTACTTACCCATTACGATAAGGGATGATTCGTAGGCTCCCAACATTGTCATATTCTAATACATCTTTAAATTATAATTTTTGAGAAACAGGTGTTGTAGCATTAGGTGTTGGTGCACTATCAATGGATGGCGATAGTGGTGTGTTAGGAACTCCAACTCTCAATCCATAAAGGCTTGGTACAGATGATGTCGAAGGCACTAATGAAGAGCTACTATACAAACTATTTTGACATAAAGAGGTGTGCAACTGGTCAGACGGTGGAGGAATAAAAAATGCATTTGGTAGTGAAATAGTGCATCTAGGAGGGGGAATAATATTTGAAGTAGCCAGTTGAGGAGTTGTGGTAACAGGTGGTGGTGCTCCTTTCTTACTTTTCATATGTCGTCCATTAACATTACCTTTTGAGGCCATTGATTTTCTTTACTACCCACCTTAAAAAGAAGGAACAACCAAATTTAAGAATAGTTATGTTTGTTACAAGGTAGGCAGATATATACTTTAAATACTTAGGCCGAAAGTTCTTACCAAGACTTTAGATTGTCGTTTCTACTACCGAATTCTTGCCTGCATCATAAAGTGTTTTGACATGATATAGATGTGGAAAGTGAATAGAGAAATTCTTACTAAAAAGGAAATAAACACAATATCGAATGAATGAAACAAAACTATAGCAAGTGTTCATACAAAATATTTTTTTTTACCTCTGCATATATAAAATGGATAGTTCTTTCCTGTAGTACCAATTGAATAAAACAGACAACACACAAATACTATAAAAATTCATCATTGCTATTTAATCCAACAACCTGCATGTTCTTACTGGCACTACAAATGTTAACAAAAAAAGATAGTATAGTGTCAAGTAAAATAACAAAAAGCAGCAACTATAATACAATTCAAGACCATGTTACTACACACTACTATTAATAATAACTCAATCTTCATCGCTTGTTTCATAGTCATTCATCAATTCTTCCTCATTACTTTACTCATATTCATCCATCAATTCTTCTTCATCACTTGTTTCATTTTCATCAAGTAACTCCTCCTCGCTTATGTTATTTTCATTATTTGGATCTTCCTCGTCATTTGCCCCGGATGTTCCTTCTCCATAATCATTAATATTCAATCTAAGTTTAGAAGGATCAAATTCTTCATATAGGCCTTTTCTATTTTGTAAATCACCTGCTAATTCATCATCCACCCTTTCTTCAACACTTGAAATGTCATTCTGATACGCTATATCCAATGCATTCTCTACTTTAAATCTACCCATAGGCTTTGTTTTTATAACTATCTGCCATGCAGATTTATTCTTACACAAAGGATAAAGAGCGTGTAATACACTTGCTTCACATTTTGTGCAGTGATAAATGGATCATACAGTCCATACTCCCTTGTACGCTTAACTTCGATTATTTTGTACTGCCGGTGCACCTTTGTACCTAACCTAGGCTTAGGATCATACCACTTACACCGAAAGAGAACCAACTTTTTCTTTGGCCAACCAATATGATAATCAAGTTCTAAAATCTCCTGAAGCACACCATGATAATCAAAACCGCCACCACCTTTCACCCAAACCCCACTATTGTTGGTTTTCTTGCCCTTAGAGAACTCTTCTGTATGAAATCTGTACCCATTGACAGAGTACTTAGAAAACTTTCTGACTTTAGAAGCAGGTCCCCAAGCTATATCACGTAAAAATTGGCCATTTGGGTCATACTTAAGCAGATTATGAACCTAAAAAAAGTTCAAGTAGAGTTAGAATTTAACTATACATAAGACTGAACAAAAGTGTAAATTGTGTTAAATAATTAAGTTACACTTACATATTCTCTAAACCAAGTTAGAATTTAACTATACATAAGACTGAACAAAAGTGTAAATTATGTTAAATAATTAAGTTACACTTACATATTCTCTAAATCACGCTGAAAACATAGGATAAACAACAACATTTCTGTGTAAAGCCACGAAGTAGTTGTCCGATAAAGTTATGACTTTCATTAGTTAAAGAATAAATAGTCCTTGAATGATTATCGTTAATATAAATATACTCACTTATAAAATGGAAGGACATTGGGACAATTTAATAATACATGTGTTGTAGCTGATTTAAGCTCCACCCCATTCAAATACCGAAGTGGACCAACTTTCAAAGTTTCTTTACCTGGTTGATTGAATATTAAAAATGGTGGTGCTAAAAGATATGTATTGTCTCGATCATCATGCCTATTAGGTCGATTTCTCAGGCATAGTACATCATGGTCAAAATAATATGAACAAAAATACGAGATCTCTTTAGCCAAATAAGCTGCACATATTGATCCCTTAATTTGAGATTTGTTTTCTATGGCACGCTTATATTTGCCAATAGTCCTGCATAGTATGATGTTTTAGATGAAATAATATTCAATAATAACACATGAAAGTAAATGTTAAAAGTGAATATCTCTCAAAAGGATACATCTATCTACGCTGAACAGGCCCTTTAAGTCGTGCCTCACATACAAGGTGAATTGGAAGATGCTCCATAACATAAAAAAAACAAGGAGGAAAAATCTTTGCCATCTTGTTTAAGCTTACGCGAATGTTGATATCCATCAAAGATAGGTTCTCCTCCCTTAATGTGTTAGAGCATAAGTCTTTGAAAAATAAGCTTAATACTGTCATAGGGTTTTATTTTCTATCGGGCAATGCACTGAATGAAATAGGCATCAGTGACTCCATAAAAATATGACAGTCATGGCTCTTCATAGAGGTCAACTTCCCTTCTTTCATGTCAATGCACCTCGATAAATTTGATGCATATCCATATGGAATTCTCAAATTCTTAACCCAATCACAAATCACTCTTCTATCCTCCAAAGTGAATGTGTAACTGGCCTTGGGTTTCTGAATCTTATTGTTTAAGTATTTCAGGTATAACTCACTACGCCGACAATACTACTTTAAGTCCATCCTAGCCTCCAAGTTATCTTTTGTTTTGTTACTTACATTCATCACAGTATTAAACAAATTGCCAAAGAAGTTTTTGTCACTATGCATGGGATCCAGATTATGAGGCAGAAGACTATCCTTCCAGTAATCTAACTCCCAAAAAATGCTTTGTTTAGTCCAGTTATGTGTAACACCATAACCAGGTATCCTAGATGGTGGAGACTCTGTTACCTTAGGTAGATTCCTCACTCTATCCCAAACTTCTTGTCACGATAAAATTGGTGGTGGCTCCACAAAATAAGTCTTATCCTTTATAAAATCACTGGTATTTCTCCTAAACTCATGTTACATTGGCAGGAATCGACGGTGATAGTCAAACCATGAGTTTTTACCCCCATGTTTCAAAGTGAATGCTTTTGTGTCTTTCATACAACAAGGGCAAGCTAACTTGCCCGCGGTTGACCACCCAGACATCATTCCATAAGCAAGAAAGTCATTTATAGTCCACATCAAAATAGCACGTAATCTAAAATTTTGTTTCATTGATACATCATATGCTTCCACACCTTCATGCCACAATAAGTTTAACTCATAATTCAATGGCTGCAAATATACATCAATAATAACTTTTGGATTACGAGGACCCGAAATAATGCAAGTCAGAAATATATACGGACTTGTCATACATAATTCAGGTAGGAGATTATAAGGAGTCACAAACACTGGCCAACATGAATATGGTGTAGCTGAGACAGAAAAAGGAGTGAATCCATCAGTAGATAATCCCAACCTAATGCTTCTTGGTTCATTAGAAAAATTCGAATACACACTATCAAAATGCTTCCATGCTTCTCCATCTGACGGGTGACATAAAATACCAGGTGGTCTTTTATTTTTATAGTGCCATCTCATGTGAGGGATATAACTCATTAATGCATACAACCTCTTTAACCGTGGTATAAGGGGTAAGTAATGCATCGACTTCACAGGAACCTTCTTTCCTTTGGCATATGCAACTTCCTCATAGCGAGGATGGTTACAAAATTTGCAATGTTCTAAATTTGCATCTTCCTTATAGAATAACATGCAACCTTTCTCGCAACAGTGAATTCTCTCTGATGAAAGTCCTAACTTATAAACTAACTTCTTTGTTGTATATAAATCTTTGGGTAAGTCAAGTTCATTTGGATTAAGTTCATTCATAATTCCAACGATAGAATTCATGCCCTTTTGAGAAATAGAATAATCTGACTTAATACTCAGTAACCGAACGATAACAGATAACTTGGAATGCGTTGATCCTTCATACAATGGATGACTAGTTTCCTCCAAATGTTCATAAAGATGCTTAGCCTCATCATTTAGTTCATTTTGAGCCCCTAAATGTGTCCCAAAAGCATCCCTGACCACCTCATTATATCGTGAACTTTCAACATTATTATCTCTTACTGGACTTTCAACATAATTCTAGAAAAAATAATCATTAGCATCACTACTCTCTCCATAAGCAGTCCATATAGTATAATTCACCATAAAACCCTTCTTATAAAGATGTAATGTAACATTATCTGGACTCAATAACTTGCAACACTTCCAATTCCAACAAGGACACCTAATTGTTCCTTCGATAAGAAAATCATCAAGTATCATTGCTTTAGCAATAAATCCAGCTACCCCAGCTTTATATTCCACCCTCAACCCCGCACGGTTAGGATAAGTTCTATTATACATCCATGTACGATCTTCATTTTCCATATACACAAGAATGCCAAACAATAATAACAAAGAAGAGAAACAAAAACAAGAGAACCAAAACAATAACAGAAGAAAAAAACAACAACAATATAGTTTTCATACATTTCATGGCTTAAAGTTTCATTAGTTTTCAACGCTTCACTTAGTTACAATAGTTATTTATGAATTTTTTTCAACATTTATTGTTCTACCACAGTTCTTTCTAGCTGTTGGTTCTTCTAAATCATATCAAACAAAGAACAATAAAAGAAAAAAAAAGCAGAACAAACTAGCAAGTGAATCTCATAGATCTTCAACATACATACTAAAATTTTCACATGAAAAGGCTGAAACTATCAATTACGCCTCAATCCCAAGCATGTTTACATCAACTATATGAATGTTCATGGATCAACTATATCTCCGACTAAAATGGTCGGAAGTAAATATGTTATAATTTATTTAAATTATTATTTAACATCCATATAATGATCACATTATATATTTAGTTCCGACTACAGTAGTCCGAATATACATCTTCCGTAATTTTCTGCTAAATATTCTGATGTTTTTAGTCACAAATAGTGTCAGAATAATATTTTGTAAAAAATAAATTAAAAAAAGTAATGTTTTCGACTGAAGTAGTCGAAAAATTCCGACTACTTTTATTCAGTCGGAAAATAGTAAAATTTTGGTAGTGGGGGATACAAGCAATGTAAAACATCAAGAGTCCAAACATGAAACCAAAAATGCCTCTTAGTTAGAAACATAATGCAACTACAAGGTGAAAATATGAAGGGAAGTTTGCAAAGAAACTTGAACATAACGAGAACAACAAGATGTGAATAACAAAAGAAACAAGCAACAACCAGATGTTAATAATAATGCTAGTGAATCGAAATAGGCCACACACGACTTCACTAGAATTCAAGATGAACAACAAACGGAACAAGTAAAAACAAGAGCAACAAGATATCGACAACAATGCTAGTGAATCAAAATAGGCCACACACGGCTTCACTAGACGTCAAGATGAATAACAAAAGAAACAAGCAACAACAAGAGTAAAAAGATGTCGACAACAACGCTAGTGAATCGAAATAGGCCACACACAGCTTCACTAGACTTCAAGATGAACAACAAAAAAGCAAGCAACAACAAGAGCAACAAGTATATTTAAGCATTGACACAACAAACTAAAAATAACATTGTATCGACAAGATAGGCGTGTGAACTCAACAATAGGAACTAACATAATCTAAAATCTACTTCCTATATGTCAAGAACGACTTACGAACAATGAAGCCATATGCTTTGTACTATTTCTGTTGAGATTCACAAAAAATAAAGGCTACATGACTTGTAAAACACATTTAGTTGATAATTACAGGGTTATGAGCTTAACAGACACGTTAGTGAGGATACTTACAAATTATACTATTACCATCTCATCATATGAGAAATAATTACAAGTAATAGACACGCTAATCACTTATGATGCCGGAAGTCAACTTCTACAGGTCTGGAAAGTTGCAAAAAGCTGTGAGAATGTAAATCAGTCACAAAAATTATCTGTCTTCATTACAGTCAGTTTTTTCAACTGAAAATTAGAGATCTTAAGACAAGACATTCTTTATAGAAAACATCTCAAAATAAAAAAAAGGCATTTAACCAAAGTAAAGGCATACAATCGATATTTCGAAGCACAAAGTAGAACCTAAAGACATTGTGCATCTAGGATCCGCATATCAAATAAAGGTACTAAAAATAGACCACGTACATAAACTCTTGTAGAAAATGGAATAAATTTTTACCTCGAATCAGTGACAATTTGAGTGAAGATTGGAAATTCTTGTGAAATTGACCTTCAATACCTTCGTTCAGTGAAATTTACCTTCAATACCATCGTTCACCATCACCATTGCCACTCCACCGTTGTCAATTTTTGTGAGAGAACGCTGTTATCACTTCACTTTCTCTTAAAGAGAGAGACCGCTTAGAGTGAGTGAGAGAGAGACGGGGAAGAGTGAGAGACAGAATAAGAAAAGTCTCTGTGATGTGTTTAGGGTATATTTTAATAACATTCCGACTACTTCGGTCGGAAATTATTTATTATATTTAATTTTTTCGACCACTGTAGTCGGAAATATATATGATATTTTTAATTATTTATTTTTATCGACTAAATCAATCAGTTAAATAATAATGTATCTATAAATTTAATAATATATTTATTTAATTATATATATTTTCGACTACAGTAGTCGGAATACATATTT
This sequence comes from Capsicum baccatum var. pendulum, assembly GCA_030864225.1. Taxonomy (NCBI): domain Eukaryota; kingdom Viridiplantae; phylum Streptophyta; class Magnoliopsida; order Solanales; family Solanaceae; genus Capsicum; species Capsicum baccatum. The sequence continues at coordinate 65,510,054 of CM061553.1, read as the reverse complement.
AATAATTTATTTAAATAATTATTTAAGTTTTGATTAAGGGTATAATATATATTTAGTAATATCTTCATTTAATTATTTACATTTTTGATTACTTTAGTCGGTAATAATAATTATTCATTTTTATGTAAGGGTTTTATTATATATTTAATAATTTAATTATTTATATTTCCGACTAAAGTAGTCGGAAATGCATATTTAATAATTTATTTAAATAATTATTTAAGTTTTGTATAAGGGTATAATATATATTTAATAATATCTTTATTTAATTATTTATATTTTCGCCTACAGTAGTCGGAAATAAATATTAATACTTTATTTAAATAATTATTTAAGTTTTATATAAGGGTTTGACTATCCATTTAATAATATATTTATTTAATTATTTATACTTTCCGACTAAAGTAGTTGAAAATAAATATTTCATAATTTATTTAAATAATTATTATATTTTTGTGCAAGGGTCTGATTATATATCTAGTAATATATTTATTTAATTATTTTTATTTTCAACTACAGTAGTCGGAATATACATTTTCCGCAATTTTTCGTCAAATATTCTGACGCTTTTATTCATAAATAGTGTCGAAATAATATTTTGTAAAAAATAAATTAAAAAAAGTAATGTTTCCAATCGAAGTAGTCGAAAAATTTCGACTACTTTTATTCAGTTGGAAATTTGACTCGGAAAATAGTGAAATTCTGGTAGTGCCGGTCCTCGAATTACGGAGAAATTCATATCCAAATCTTCATACATTCGAGAAATATGCTACTGACGACCCTCAAATTACGGAAAAAATCAAGAGAGAAGAATCAAGGGAGGAACATATTTATACCCCATCGTTTATCAATAAAACTGTTGTTTCTTCATATTTTTACTTGTGATTGAAGTTTATTTTCCATGAATTAAATTATGTTGAAAACAGGTACTATAATATATGTACCAGAATTTCACATGTATTTTTAGTCCATAACAACTTCTTCTACTTCTTTTTTTTTAAAAAAAAAAAAAAAAATCCCTTAGCATTGAGCCAGATTATAAGAGCTCATTCAGAGAAAGTGTTATCTATCAATTCATCTTTAACATTCGAAATCAAGACCTCTAATTAATGTTCCAAATGTCGCACTTGGTGACGGATGATTGAATTGTGCATGGAATTTCACACGTCGCACTAATTGGTGGCGGATTTAGTCTGCAGTAGTGGTGGAAACACTTCGAATGTCTTCTTCCTACAACTCTATACAAATATACCTATAATATTCTTAATTAGTACTTTGTACCTATTGTCACAAACATACAATAAGGACCGTGGTACTTTTTACTAAAAATTAAATAAATACACAACTTATGTTTTTAATATTACAAAAAATTCTAACTCTCTAAACATATTACAAAAATTTAATATATACATAGAATGCTTTGTATATATCGGTTATGTTATGTATATTAATAAGGAGAGAGAGTAAAGTAATTAAAAAAATGGGAGAGAGTGTAATTACTTTTAAAAAGTTGATACTTATGTTATTTATACTCCTTTTTGTCCACTAAATAAATTTAAGGGTGTGTGTGGTATTGAGGAGTCCAATATTTTCATGTTTGATTGGTTAAATAAGAAAATATCATCTTTAAAAAAAGTTTTAAAAAATCATAAAAATGACTTCTGATAGATTATGAAAAATAAGTTTCATATATAAGAGATGTTCAACGTTGATTGCCTCCTCTCACCATCCCATAATATTTTTCTAAATTATATAAAAATGTTCTTGAAATTTTGGACTTATTAAATACCATAGAGTAAGATTTAAAGTATCATTTATTTCTGGAGAAAACATTTTTCTCCAAATCAAACACACCTTAAATCTTAAATATGTTTATAGTCACTTTTAGAATGAAGATCTTCTGCTAGAATTTGCTTAAAAAAGGTTAAAAATTCCAAGGCAAGATAACAATATATGGGTTAATTTATTAAGTACAAAATCACCATCAAATTTGTAGAAATTAAGGGAGTCCATCAAATATGGAGTCCAAAATCTAACTACTTTACTCATGCACATAAAGAATTAGGATATTCCTGACATTAAAATCGTATAGTAAGAAATTTTGTAGTATTGCTGGAGTAGTTATCAATAAACTATATGTGAAAAGGCAAAATTTGGAGATTAATTTTTGTGTAAGCACTAACTGTACTACCTACTACTCTTTATCTTTACTTATCTGGTTGACATACTTTTCAAGAAGCAATAAATAAAATGACAATTTTATAAATACCACCCTTTAAATAGTATTTTTTAAATTCAATATGATCAATTTCCTCATATTTTCCACACTTACACTTTCACTTTTACTCAATAATCAAAAGGTAAATAATTAATGACCAAAAAAAGTAGGTTATGACCATTCAAAATATTGAGACTTTAAAGAGTTTAATTGATTTTAATGCATTTTTCTACCTCCACGTAGGATGCACTTTGACTGAACATCTTCTTCTATTGAAAAAACTTTTAATGCCGTATAACAATTGTACTACGTTTCTAAGGTTATGACTTATTAATACCATATAATATTGTTATATGTTAAATTTCAAACTTAATTAGGTATTATGTTCTTTCAAAGGTTTACTCTAAGCACATATATAATAATAAAATATATTTTTATTTTGGAATAGGTCTGTGGAACTTATAAGGCTGGAAATTTATATCGTGGAAGAAGCTAAGACAAGAAATAAACTTGTTTCACATTTCCTGGATAGTGAATACATGGAAAATGTAAAAAAGGAAAATCTTTAATTGAGTTAATATTGAAGTAAATGGAATATCACTTTAAAAGTGAGTTATCTACCGTGTTTATTTTAATTTACTTTCATTTTTTTTTATTCATCATTGATAGAGGGGTTTAGGCTTGACCCTGACTTGTGTAGTGCTTCAAAAATCAAGCTTATAGAAGAAGAGAGTGAATATTTGTTTAGATCTCCTAATTGGATTTATATAAAGGACGTAGATTTCTTCTTTATACAAATGATCTTTTTGGGTAAAATCTTTATACTAATAATGTCCCTTACTATTGGGAATAAAACAACAGCATATGTAATTGCTGAACGAGAAGTCCTCCTTTACAAATGTAAACTAGTGTTTAATTTATATCCCTTGAAAATTGAAATAAAAATAAAAAAATTACCGGGCACAACTATACACATATATTTTCAAGTTATGCTCCGCATAACTTTAGTTTCTAAACAAATTTATGAGGGTAAATTGTAAAATCAAAGTAAACCTGGTTTGTCCTCAATTTCTAACTTTAAAATTTGGTTATGGTGGGCAGGTTAAAGATCAGTTCGATTTGAAAGTATTTTGGGCTCAATTCATTAAATTTAAAGGAAAAATTACATATTATAGACAAAATACTATATTAATTACATAATATGATTTATGTTTTAAAAAATTACAATTCATAATCATTTGGTAGTTAAAAGTTAATGTGTTTTTTGGGGCCCTTTATACAAATACATTAAAATTTGTATATATCAATTTTCTCTCTCATATATTTATTTTTAGTATTTTCTTTCTATTTTTCTCTCTATCCTATTGACTAAAAAAACAACAACAAAGAAATATCAAAACACAGGATTTTTGATGATATCTTCTTCAGCTATTTTTTTCTTAATTTTCTCTCAAAATCACTCTAATATCCTTAATTTTAAATTAAAGAAAAGACAACATTGACAACATCATAATACATGATTATTAGAGAGATCTTCTTCAACTTTTTTCTCCTTATTTTTCTCTCAAAGTCACTCTAATGTCACAAAATATAATCCTTGATTTATCTATGATAAATCGTTTTTGCGAATTTTTCACCACAAAAAATCAGTTTAGGATATTTATTGACATTAGATTTATTTTTTTAAATTTTTTTTATATATTATATCAGTTAGTCGTTAAATTTCTTCGTTGTTCATATATTTTACAAAAAAATAAATAGAAAAGGGGGAGCATTCCCTTGTTTTTATAATTTTTCATTTTTTCGGATTTTTATTTATAATATAAGTCACTTCCCCATTTTTTTTATGGATGATTTATCAAAAAAAAAAAAAAGAATTTTGCATCTTCTAGCAAAGCGGAAAGGAAAAAATATTTTAAGGTATCTAAATCTAAAAGGGGGACAAATAAAGTTGACAATGATTACGAGGTCTTTTTGTATATATTCTCATGAAATAAAATTGTTGGTCAATATACATTTTTATTTCAATATATGTAGATACGTATACTTTTTTATTGTAGAATAATACATGCATATATAAACAGAGTTATAGTGTATGTATGTATATACAGTTTGTATTTTTGATATATGTATATATAATTTACATATATGTGTATACAATTAACTTTCACATAAACATTTTGAAGAATAATGCATATGTAGATATATACAGTTTTAGAATGCATATATATACATGCAAATTTGTTATTATGTAAAAATTCAAATTTGTATATACAGATATACAAAAAATAGATATACGAAAAATAAATATATATGTATATGTTTATTTCGTTTGCATATATGTATATACAGATATACAAACAACAAATATACAAATATGTACATTTCGTTTGCATGTATATTTCGTTTACAAACAACATTCAAATCTGTATATAAACATATATAAACAATAAATATATAAATAATAAACAACAATTTTGATTTGAATATATGTATATTTCGTTTGCAATATCATTTACAATCAACATTCAAATTTGTATATACAGATATACAAACAATAGATATACAAATAATAAACAACAGTTTTGATTTGAATATATGTATACTTCATTTGCATATATGTATATATAGATATACAAAAAACATATATACAAATATCAAATTTATGTAAACTAATATACAGATATACAAACAACAGATATACAAATAATAAAAATAATTTTTGTAACCTTTAAAACAGATATACAATTATACACTTGTGTTAACAGATATATAGAAATTCAAATATACTATTAATAGATATATATAAAAAAAATTATTAAAAGACTGTCAATTGTATATTATGAAATATGCAGTAGAGTAATGAAGGAATATATCACACAAATTGAAATTACAAATAGGATTTAGGTAAAAAAAAAAAAAAAAAAAAAAAAAAACACAAACAAGGATTATAACGTTTTAATAACTTTTGTGAAAAAAAATTTCAAAATTACGAAAATAAAAATTGAATACAAAAATTGAAACATAAAATTACAATTGAAGTTATTGTATACAAAAATAATAGCAATTACAAAATTGACACTTTGAAAGTTTTTGAAGTTTATAGTGTGCATTCAATTTCAAAAATCTAATTTAAACCAATAATAAAATCAATTTTCATTATGTTGAAACTGAATATAATGAAACTGAATCAATTTTTATTGCGTATTAGATTCAAAAAAGGATTTTAGTAAATAAATTCAAGTAAAAAAATAATTTGTGTAAATCGTATATACTAGAATTTTGTATGCACGAATTACCAATTTTCTCTTGTAGATCACAATTTTTTTTTTTTAAATTATCAACTTTTGAGAGAGTAATTAACGCATAAATTCATATTTATTGATCTGTTATATCAGAGAAATAAATGAAAAATTGGAGAAGATTAAGGACAATTATTACATCAAAATTTTCCTTTTCATCTCTTTTTGTTGTTATGGACTGTTCCTTCTTTTTTTTTTGTATATATATACATAAAATTGTCATTTATTTTATCTATAAATTGTAAATATAAAATTTAGACTAGAAAATTAATCGTAGATACTCTAAGGAGACTATGTGAAATTTTACCAATTTTAAATGAATTGGATGAACCATTAGTCTTTGGACCATATTTGAACACTCCTATCATTCCCACAATGAATCGAGTTCTGTCCATGTGGAGTATTATATTCCTAACAAATTCTTTTTTCTTTTCTAAAATGAAAATTTTATATAATTTGTAATTGAACCCACATTTATTGTGGAACAGATTCCACTACATTAGTGTTTAAGAGAAATCCAATCTCATAAAAAAAAATTCATAGTGATCAGGAATTTTTTTTTTTCAAAAACGAATTTAATTTTTGCTAAAAGGTATATATGTGGTATTCATTTTAATAATAAGTATAATAATGATCCTCTTCAAAAATAAAAGTGGGTAAACGTTAAGGTTATAGCACTACACTGTAAAAACTGAAGTCTCACATGCTCTCTACTTTTCTTCTATGTTTTCGTTTTTCAATAATAAAATACTTTTCTAGAACAGCCATATATTGATTAATTTACTTATTTTCGGGTGGACCTAGGATAATGAAACTAAGAAAAAGTCTTAAAACCGCGGCTGGAGTTGTATCATATATTGGTCCCATTATAAACCAATTCAGAATTTAAAATTTATAAGTTGTTATAATCATTTCAAGTTAATAAAAAAAAATAGTTTGGTGCACTAAAGCTATCGCAATGCGCGGTATCTGGAGAAGGGCTTCACCACAAGGGTGTATCATATGCAGTCTTACCTTGCATTTCTGCAAGAAACCGTTTCCACGGCTTGAACTCGTAACCTCTTGATTACATGACAGTAACTTGACCGGTTACTTGAAGCCCACCTTCAATCATTTCAAGTTAATATTAATAATAATTAAATTTTAAAAAAAATATTTATACACATTTGATGAATTTCTTAATATATAATATCACATATAAAATATAGGTAAAAACTATTTAAATTTTTGTGAAGGCATGTATTATGTTCTATTCCATCTTTGGGTCCCAACATCCCAAAGATCTATACGTGAAAATGATATTCGAAATTTACATGCACGTAAAAGTTGGTTAGATAACGAAAACAAAGCTGATTGGATAACAAGAAATTGTAGGCGCGTTGCCCGGTCCCTCTTCATTAAATTCATCTGATTTTCATTTTCAATTTTGAAAATAAATAAAATGAGAAATTCACCATTCCGCACCAACTTCCAATTTTCGAAAGTCATGTCAGAACACTTGTGAAGACAAATTAATGAGTGTTTTATTTTCTTGTTTCCTTATTTTACTTTGTTCTATTTTTGCCTCAACTGCTAATATAGTATTCTGCCAAGTCAAGAGGTCCAGGTTCAGTAATAATTTTATTTTAGTTAATATAAGAGTGCCAGCTCAATCTACTATATTTAAATAAATAATCAAAATTATAATTAATATTTTGTGATTATAATTGCCGAGTTGAAGCCTTAGACTGAGCTATAAAAGGAGAGCTTGGGGACGATTCATTAGCACAGCAAACATGGCAAAAATAGCCCGTCATCTTACCACTCTTTTAGTGGCTTTAGTGTCCCTTAACTTCTTCCCTTCAGAATGCCAAGCAAATTACTACTATACTTCGCCACCCCCACCAGCTCCAATTTATAAGTACAAGTCTCCGCCACCGCCAGTTTATAAGTACAAGTCACCACCACCACCTTCTCCCGTCTATAAATCCCCACCACCACCCGTTTATAAGTATAAGTCGCCACCACCTCCAGTTTATAAGTACAAATCTCCACCACCACCCGTCTATAAATACAAGTCTCCCCCACCACCACCTCCAGTTTACAAGTACAAATCTCCACCACCACCTGTCTACAAGTACAAGTCCCCACCACCACCTGTTTACAAGTATAAATCTCCTCCACCACCCGTCTACAAGTACAAGTCTCCTCCACCACCTCCTCCGGTTTATAAATCTCCACCACCACCCGTTTACAAATACAAGTCTCCTCCTCCACCACCTCCAGTTTACAAGTACAAATCTCCACCACCACCTATTTATAAGTACAAGTCACCACCACCACCACCACCTCCAGTTTACAAGTATAAGTCCCCACCACCGCCTGTCTACAAGTACAAATCTCCACCACCACCACCTCCAGTCTACAAGTACAAATCTCCACCTCCACCTGTTTACAAGTATAAGTCTCCTCCACCACCTGTTTACAAGTACAAATCTCCACCTCCACCTGTTTACAAGTACAAGTCTCCTCCACCACCTCCTCCAGTTTACAAGTACAAATCACCACCACCACCCGTTTACAAGTACAAGTCACCTCCACCACCTCCTCCAGTTTACAAGTACAAATCACCACCACCCCCCGTTTACAAGTACAAGTCACCGCCACCACCTCCTCCAGTCTACAAATCCCCACCACCACCCGTTTACAAATATAAATCACCACCACCCCCTTACCACTACTATTACACTTCTCCACCTCCTCCTAGCCACTACTAGGTTTACACTCTCGATAGAGGTAATATATTTAATTTGTCACATTTTTGTATTCTTTTTCTATCATACTTATAAGCGCATTGACTAGAATACTTGATTAATGGAATCTGCCCTTTATTTTATGTCATCTATAAACAATTTTACCCATGCAGGACAAGAGGAATAAGAAGGAAATGATTCATGAGAGAATAAATCGAAGAGTTTCAAAGAAGTAGTAATTAAAGCAACAAAGGGACAGTTACTTATTCTGTTTTGTGTTTTTGCCATTTGACTTCACGAGTTGTATATCTCGTGAAGTTCTAGTATTTTGGATGTATGTAATATATTTATCATTTTATTTACGTACCAAGCCGTACATGTTTATTTGCTTTTGAGTTTTGGCTTCATGTTGGATTTTATAAGTCAAGGTACTCTGTAATAAAGATCAATAAGTTCATTGAATAACATTGTTGTGATTTCGTTTTCCAAATTCCAAGAGATAGTTCTGGTTTTTATTTGTTAAGTTTTTGGAGGAAACTGTAAGACCTTCTTTGTCGAGCATGTGCTAGATCTTTTTTAAGGTGGAGAAAGGAGAAACCTAAAGAGACAAAAAAACAAAAATAAAATGCAAAACCTAGCTGGATTTGCATTAATTACTTAGGAGAAAAGGACAAGAACCACGTGGTAAATACTTTATGCCAAGTGGATAAGTTGTTACCAATTGTAGGAACAGGATTCTCTCTTCTCTTATTTTAGAGGTGTACATGTGAATGTGGAACACCCAATAGAATTGCCATAAACACTTCAATTATATTATTCCGTCTGTCCATTTCAATCATGGGGCTTATTAAAAAATAAAAATAATGCAAAATTACTGCCCTGTTTAAAAATGAAAGTAAGTAATTATTAATTTTAAGATTTAATTTTACTCAATAAATATGGAGAGAGATTTGTATACTATATGACAAATAAAAGAAGGATGACACTAAATTGATATAAAAAATGAGTAAGAATAATTTAATTAAATTATTATTTTTTATTTAATATTTTTTTAAAGAGCATGCAAAAATAAACATGATAAGTAAAACGACCGGGAAGAACAATGAAGCGCAGCTGAATATTACTCTAACTTATCCAGGTAACATATGAAAGTCAGGATAAATAACTCCATGCTCAAAATTTGTATTCAGATGCAAATTTTAAATTTGAAGATGGCTTTGATCTGGACAGAGCCATCTTTGCTCAGGGATTCATCCAAACCTCTTTCGATGAAAAATTATATGATTTTTATATGATTAAAAATATCTTTTATGCATATAGTAAATGTTGAATTCTTTCGACTAGTTCATATATTTACTTCTAAATTTTCTTAATAAAAATTTTAATTTCACCACCGACTTTAATATATGATTCGGACAAACTTCCGACTAAGACTGACGCGTGACAAACTGGATGTGTTATCGAATCAAAAAGGCGAAGGCATAAGTAGTAGGTAGCAAACTGACGGATTATGTTAACCAGAAGTCTAAGCTTTTAGGCTAAATAGCTATTATAGATTTTATATGATACTCACTCATCTCATTTTATTCGTTCCAATTTGATATAACACATTAATTAAGAAAAATAATTAATAATATAATTATTTTATTATAGTATTCATATTAAATAATATTTACATTTTAATTTAGAGATAAAATAGTTAATATTAAGGGTAAAAAAGAAAAAAATATCTTGTCGTGATTAATAAAAAATGACAAATAAAATTAAAAATTTTGGGATAATAAAATGGAACGGAAGGAATATTAAGCAATAATAGGTTATAGGTTTTAGTCTGCACTATCATTGAGTATCAAAAGAAATTTTCATTATTCATTGACACATGAAAAGAATCAAAATGGCATATTAAAAGGGATATTTACTAGAAAAAATATGTGGTAACTCCAAAATTCATTTGAGTTATAATCTCTCAATTTAACACTATCAAGCTGCAAAAAGTAGGGATAATCAAGTTAGCCAAGCCCAACTTGAAACTAATATAGTATATGGATTTTATTGGGTAAATCTCAGGAATCCATCCAAATTGGGGTGAATATCAAATTTTAGTGTCAAATAAAAAAGTTTTCTTAAACTAGCCTTTACCTCTTAACTAATTTTTTTTGAACGAAATTGACCCTGACCAATGAAGTAAATTTCATAAATGATCCTCATAATGGATAAAGAAAAATATCTATTACCCTCCTGAACTTGTCGAGTTTTATTCATGGTACACCTGAATTTTGACTTGTCCTACGTATCCCCCACCCCCCAAAACTTGTTCTTTTAGTATGTCGCGTGACCCTTTTTGCTGACGTGGCAAAATGTTTGGGCTTCACACTCCATCATGCGCGTGATGGAGTGATTTTTAAGCCAAATCAGCCTTTTTAATGGTTAAAAATATGAAAAAAAATATTGTTCTTTAATTTTTTCAAAAATTTCAATTATCCCTCTCACTATTTATTATCCCTCTTCGTCCATTACTTCCAATCTAAAAAATAATTTCATCCATTTATTAATTTTGTAAAACTCATGTTTATCTCTTAATTAGATTATGAAATAAAACTTTCATCCGTTAATTAATTTTGTAAAAATTTCGTTTATTAATCTAAAAAATAAATTCATCCGTTTATTAATTCAATCTAAAACTCCAGTTTTCATTTTTATGAAACTACTTCAATTTTGTAATCTTAATTATATATATCATATGAGTTATTGTAACTAAAGAAATGTACTAAATATGGAAGCAGATATTTTAAAAGATAATAACAAAACGAATACTAAAGAAACTAATACACATACTTATAATAAAGAGAATGTAGTTATATTGATTATCGATTTTTAGTCCCTAACAATTTGATTTTTGATTTAACCGATAAGAAAATACTCATAAAATAAAAAAAAGTAGTAACTAACATGAAAAGAAATTGAATCTTAGTTGCAACCAAAATTCTACTTATATTTATATATATATAGAGAGAGAGAATGTAAAATAATAATTTAGCATAAACTTATTGAGTTATCGGTTTATCCAATAACCCAGTAAAAAAATTAAAATCGAATCAATAACACAATAATTTTTTTCTATAAAATCATTAAAAAATCGTTAACCCTATAACGATAAATCAATAACATTTTTATCGGTTTAATTTTTGTACGTCCCTAACTTAAATTGTAATTTCTTACTCTGTTAATTATACTAAGAAACGTATTTCTGCATGTGAGTCTCCTCAAAATTCTAATCTAAACACTAATCGGAAATTACTATGAAACACTAATCGAAAAAATAATTTTATATTTTTGACACACACCAAAAAATATAAATTTTTAGATAACAGCTTACTTGATCGACGAAAATTCAACCATTTAATATTTTGGAGTAGAGGAAAACTAAAAAATATAATTATTTTAGAGAGAAATCGGATAATTAAAGGTAGAAGAGACTTATTTTTTTTAATATAGGATAAATATAAGGGAAGTGGATGGTATTTATCCACGTGGAAAGCCACATCAACATTTTCTTCCATGTGTACACGCAGTGGACTTTCAGCAAAAAGGGGCCATGCGACGTACTAAAAGAACAAGTTCGGGGGATACTTAGGACTAGTAAAAGTTCAAGTGTACCACGAATAAAACTTGACAAGTTCAGGGAGTAATGTATTCTTCTCTCTAATGAATAACAACTCCATATTTATATCTTTCAACTTTTATTTTTTTCTCTTTTTAATTTTACTTTAATTTTTATTTTTTCTTTTCTCTTTTTTTATTTTTATTTTTCTTAACCCTTACTTTTTTCCTTTTTTTCCTCTCAACTTCTCTTTTTCTTTTTTATTTTACTTTGATTTTTTTTTCTTTCCTCTTTTTTTTTGTTCTTTTTAATTTTTCTCAACCCTTATTTTTTTTTTCTTTACACCTCTCAACGTCTACTTATATAAAAAAACTTATTTTATTTTTATTTGATTTTTATTTTTCTTTTCTTTTTAAATTTTTCTCGACCTTTCTTTTTATTTAACCTTTTTTTTTATTTTTATCAATCTTTATTTTTTTCCATTCTCTCTCAACTTCTACATTTTCTTTGATTTTTATTTTTATAATATTTTCCCTCATTTTCTTATTTTTTCCGCAATTTTTATTATTTTTATTCTTTTCTTCGATTTCTTCTGTTCAAGCTACATCTCATGAGCAAGAATTGACACTATCATATTATAAAGGCAAGACTTATGACTTTCAAATAACAAGCTACGTTTCATGGGCAAAAGTTGACACTACCACATTGTAGAGGAAAGACTTATGACTTTCAATCAACAAGTTATGTTTCATGGGCAAAAGTTGACACTACCGCATTGTATTTTGATTTATGAGATGTTTTATAACTCTTACCTTAGAGGCAAGACTTAGCTCAAGGACTTTCAAACAATAAATTATGCCCCACGAGAAAGAGTTAACTATACCATGTTATATTTTCATTTATGAGTTGTTCTACAATTATTACCTTACATGCAAGACTTAGCTCAAGGACTTTCAAACTAAAAATTATGTCCCACGAGCAAGATTTGACTCTATCACGTTATGTTTTCATTTATGAGATATTCTATGGCTATTTTCTTAAAGGCAAGACTTAGCTCAAGGACTTTCAAACTACAAATTATGTCCCATGGGCAAGAGTTGACTCTACCACGTTATGTTTTCATTTATGAGATGTTCTACAACTATTACCTTAGAGACAAGACTTAGCTCAAGGACTTTCAAACTACAAATTATGCCCCATGGCAAGAGTTGACTCTACCACGTTATGTTTTCATTTATGAGATGTTCTACAACTATTGCCTTATAGGCAAGACTTAACTCAAGGACTTTCAAATAATGAATTATGCCTCACAGGTAAGAGTTGACACTACCACGTTATGTATTTATTTATGAGATGTTCTATAACTCTCGCCTTAGAGGCATGACTTATCCCAGGAATTTTCTAACAAGTTACGTATATTGGGCAAGAGTCAACGCTAACACATTATGCTTTTTACTTATGAAATTCTCTATAAATCTTGTCTTAGAGGTAAGACCCAGCCTAAGGACCATCAAATAATAAGTTATGCCCCACGGTCAAGAGTTGACACCACCACATTGAGTATTGATTTATTAGATGTTTTATAACTCTTTCCTTAGATGCAAGACTTATTAGATCAAGGACTTTTAATTTCAAGTAACAAATTGTGCCTCATGGATAAGAGTTGACATTACCACATTGTGTTTTGATTTATGAGATATTCTATAACTCTTGCCTTAGAGGCAAGACTTAACCCACAGACTTTCAAATAACAAGTTATGTCCCATGGGTAAGAGTTGACACTATCACATTATGTTTTGATACATGAGATGTTCTATAACTCTTGCTTTAGAGACCAGACTTAGCCCAAGGACTTTTAAACAACAAGTTACGCTCCACGGATAAGATTTGACACTACTATATTGTGTCTTGGTTTATGAGATATTTTATAAATCATGGACTTTTAAATAAGAAGTTATGCCCCATGGGTAAGAGTTGACGCTACCACATTAAGTCTTGATTTGTGAGATGCTCAATAATTCTTGTATTAGAGGCTCGAATTAGTCCAAGGAATTTCAAACAACAAGTTATGCCCCATGGGCTAGAGTTAATACTACCACATCGTGTCTTGATTTATGAGATATTCTATAACAATTGCCTTAGAGGCAAGACTTAGCCGACAAGTTACACCCCATGGACAAGAGTTGACACTATCATAATGTGTCTTGATTTATGTGATGCTCTATTAGTCTTGCCTCTAAGACAAAACTTAGCCCAAGAACCTACCCAAAGAACAAGTTACGCCCAATGAACAAGTTTTGACACTACCACATTTTTTTTTGATTTATGAGATGTTTTATATATCTTGTCTTAGAAGCAAGACTTAACTCAAGGATTTTCAAACAACAAGTTATGCTCCACAATCAAGATTTGACACTACCACACTGTGCCTTGATTTCTGAGTTATTCTATAATTTTTGTCTTAGAGGCAAAACTTATCACAAAGAACTTCCTAACAACAATTCATATCCTTAAATTTTCTTTGATGACAAAAAATAAGATCTATTTGCGGATTATCCAATTTTTTTATTTATTAGCAAAATAGAATAGCAATTGAGAAAAAAGAAAAAGCGATAAAAAATAGAGAAATGAAAAAAAAGAGATTGAGAAAAAAAAGACAAGAAAAAAAAAGAAAGAATAAGAAAAAATCAAAGAACTAAAAAAATTGAGAAAAATAGAAATGACAGGAAAAAATAAAAATAAAGTTTGAGAAAAATGAGGGAAAAAAACAGAAATGATAAAAGTAAAAAATAAAGGTTGCGACAAATGAATTAAAAAAAATAAAAAAATGAAGAAATAGATAATGTTTGAGGAAAAAAATAAAGGTTGAGACAAATGAATTAAAACATGAAAATAAAATTAAAGAAAAAATAAAAAAATAGTGAAAATAATAAAAATAAAATAGAATTTGAGAGAGAAATGAGTATGAAAAGTTTAAAAATATTTAAGGTGTGGAGGGCAAAAGTGTACTTGTATTATACTAAAAAGGGAATGAAAGATAAAAAGACTTTACTTATTAGGGTCAAAAATCAAAAGTCACCCATTATTGAGCTATAACATGTAATTTTGTGGATTTTATTGGGACGAAGCTAAAGGTCAACATCTGTGAAACTTTCTTTTTTTGTTGTCGTAAGTGAAACTTATCCATAAATATCCTTTTGTTTTTGTTTAGCAAAATAGTTTGATGGACCCTTGTACTATATCCGTTTTGTAATGTGGATACTTCTATTTACATGTTTATCATCTGGACCTTTGAACTCACTAAAAAATAATATTTTAAACACATTTTCTGATATGGCATCCTATGTGGCTGGGACCATATAGGATCTTGTATCTTAGTCTCCTAGTGAACGTTAGCCATAAAAAAAGGGTCCCCAACGGTCAAAAAACACCTTATAAATGCTCCTTCTTCCTCATTTGCTTCCAACACCATTGTTGGAGCAATTTGAGTTTTTGTTCTCCCTTCTTCTTTATTTTTTGTCTCTCTAAATTTTTGTTCTTTAATTTCTTTTCCTGTTGTGTTTGTAATATTGGAAATTTATTTTTTTATGTAATTTTTTGCAACACCATGACAGTTTGAATTTATTATTGTGGGCTTTAAGAACACCAACCAACCTCGAAAGAATATTTTGGGGCTGTCAAAAATATCAAGTTGGTAATGGCTGTGGATTCTTTCGATGGGCTGATGAAAATGAACAATATAAAAGCAAACATCGAAGGCAACAAAGACTGAGAAGATATGGAAGGCATGGAAGGCATGACAATCAAGCATTAGTATTGATATCACTGTTATCATTATTGTTATGATCTGGTTTCTATCCGTTGTATTATTTATGATGGCTTGATCTATGTAGTTGCTATGTGCAATGAAAATGAAATTCAAATTTAACGACAAACACTATTTTTCCAGTATAGAAATTTGTAATATATAATTTCTTAACAAGAGTTGACATAAAAAAGCTTATCTTAACAACATTTTAAATGAGAAATGTACCAGAAGTCTTAAAAAAATTATCTCAACAACACTTGGGATCACTACAGAAAGAGAATTATATTAATGTATTCCTTTAGTGCTTGTTGTGGACTGATTCTTGCTGGCTTGAGTGCTTGATATGGCTTGAGTGGTTGTAGATGATTTTGCCTTTGATTTTTTTGTAACTCTGTTCTTGTAGTTGTTTTTGATTTACTACATCTCTACCCTTCCACCTTAGTCCATTTGGTTTGAAACCCAAGTCAATATTGGTTGGAGCTGAACTAATTAATTTTGGACTATGCAACACTCTATCAGTATTTTCAGACTATAAAAATAAAAAAAAAATTAGTTATAGATGTACTAATTAATACCAGTTAAATGTAATTTACATTATAGGAAACTTACCCTCTGTACCGCACTCCACTTGGTCCAAACAACATACCAAAATCAGTTTCTTTTGCCTTGGTCTTTTATATGCAAGATTTGCACCACCTCTCAAAGTTCTACTAGTCTTCCTCTTTTAGGTACCAACACCACTAGTAGACTGTTGAGTTGTATATTGTATATCATTATCACCAACTGCTGAAGTGGTAGTGGAAATCAAAACAGCTGCAGGCATTATATCATTTGTTGAGGAACTTGCAGGCCTCACACCACCAACTGATGTAGCATTTGCAGGTCTTCCTGCAGCTCTTAGTGTACTATGAGCATTTGCAGTCCTTCCTGCACCTCTTGGTGCACTGTGAACATTTGCAGGCCTTCCTGCAGGACTTCTGTTGCTTAATTTAGCATTTACAGGCATCTCTTCAGCTATTAAAGCATTTACATCTCTATCAACAGCAGCAACAACTTCAGTACTAATGCTGCTTGCACATTTGGTTGACTGTCATAGCTACTACTGAGTTATTTATAGAGTATTGATTTGAATGAGGTAGGCAAAAAGGCGCGACTATTCACCTCAATTTATTAATTATATTTTTGATTACCATTAAAAGTTAATTAAATTAAGCTGCTAACTGGCTTTTTGAATATTGCGATAACTCATAACTTTTCAACTTTACTTAATTCTTTTCAAGAATCATTTTTATTGAGTTGTGACAACAGATTCTATATCTGTTGCATCAGATAACTCATCTGTGACAACAGATATATCATCTGTTACAACAAATTGACAACCTGTTGCAACATATAATCTATCTTTTTTTATTAATCATCTTATCATTAATCCAAATTTGGTGACTTTTTTATTATATAAATTTAAAAAATAGATTTAAAAACAAAGATAGCAAAAAGTCACTACTTGTCACCTATTTAATATTAACGTCAATTATTCAAATTAAATAACTATTTTTTTACGGTTAGAAATTATGTTTATCATTTATTTCCTTTAGCTGGTGAGTTTTTTTATTACTGTGACAAGTCATGACTTTTCAACTTATTATTATTAATTAGTTCTTAAATTTAAATAACTTTTTTCTCAATTTAAAAATCGAAAACACCTTTTCATAACCGTTTTTTTAATAAAATAACAACCATTTTTATTGAGTTGTGGCAACAGATTGTATATCTGTTGCATTAGATAACCCATCTATAGAAACAGATATACCATCTGTTGCAACAAATGGACCATCTGTTTTAGGACTGTTTTTGTATAATAAAAGAAACATACCCTTGGGTAGATCTGATATTAAAAAAGAAAATACATACGCTAAAAGAAAAAACATAACCTAATTATTATTACTACTATTATTATTATCAGTATTAGTATTAGAATTAGTATTTGTATTATTATTATCATCAACGTGCCAATCATCATCTGGCAGTAGCAAGACCCTCCTCAGCCTTACTCTGAAGTAACTCAACTCCCTCCGGAGTTCACGAATCCATCTTTCAAGTTCCCCCAAGGACTCGAGATGAATCACCTTGAACAAATCTGGATCAGCCATATCTAAAAGTGTAGTAGAATGAACGAGTAAGGAAGGACCTATTTATAAAGGACTGAATTCGAATGGGTTAGTCAAAAAGCCAGGATTATTCACCTCTTTTTAAATAAAATTGGTGACTTTCAAAGCTTATGTAGATTAAAAAAAATGGAACTAAATACAAAATTTTATCTTTATTGTATTTTGAAAAAAAAAGGAAAATTGCTTTAAAATAAATCTAATAGATGGGTAATCTGTTGCAAAATATATTCCATCTGTTTGTTAATTTACAAAATATGGACAATATGTTGCAATAAATAGATATATCTATTTGATTTTTTCAATAGATAAGTCATATGTCGCAACAGATTGATCATATGTCGTAATAGATTTCTGTGATTGTTTGATAATTTGAATAGATATGTTATCTATTGCAATAAGTTAGTCATCTGTTTATTCAAATTAAGCCATAGATGGGCTAGGAAGAATAAGATGTGTGCAGGTGGATGGATCCACTTTCATGTGTGGGAGTTAAGTATTACTGATAAGGTCATCGAAAACACACACAACAAGTACAATATTTTTGTGAATGCAGTTTTTAACCGATTAGGCACTGATCATTCAAAAAAGATCCTGCATTGTACAATTAAGTTTGATAGGTTCGAATTGATAAGACCGAGGGCCCCGTGAAGATGGTGCTGACACCCTATTACGAATTACTGACGATTGTTGCTCATGTTTATGCGTGTTAAATTTTGAGAAGGGATCAATAGTTGGTGTCATTGTAGAGATCGAATAGTGATTGAACTTAACTTTAAGTGTGCATTGGACTCTGAGAAGGCCTCTAAAGCCTTGTACTGCATCAAACAAGAGGGGTAAACCAATAGAAATTCCCCTGGCCCAAATTTATATGGAAGGGTTGTTCGAGAAGATGATTATATGCTAGAATGAGCCGAAGGAGAATGTCTACGAGGGAAAGGGGAGCTGATGAAAGACTATATCATCTGAGAGCTAATTGAAGAGGAAACATAGGGTAGTAAGGAACTTTTAGCGAATCTGGCTGATGAAACTGAATTAAAATATGAGAAATATAAATCAAGTGCAAATATGAAAGTGTATCTAGTAATGAAAAAATCATTTGTTGTTTCTGTGAAAAAAATAATACAGATGGACACTTTTCTTGGAAGCTGCAGCAAGGAAGCATGGTTGGGATAATTATCTACATAGAAAATAACAAAACACCAAGAAAATAGCTTTGCGGGCACTGAGGGTTGAAATGATGTACATTAAGTCAAGAAACGTACGCTAATAATAGCTGTAGTTAAAATAAGGAATCTAAATAAAGGTGACAATTTCTGAATTTTAAATTTCATCCCATGCCTTCTTGTTTGTGGTTCCGATTAGTTCCACTACTATTGACCCGATCGGAACAAAAAATAAGATTGAAAGGCAAATTAAGTATTATTACTTCCTTAGCAATATGCAATATGGATATAATTGATTGTGTTTTCTTACCTTAGCATGATTTCAACATATCTTGGAGAAGATCATACGCTTCTTATAGTATGTGAATCTCAATAATTTTCAAGCTTGCCTCTATCTTGCTGATTCGATATTCAAGCTTTTCGTTGTTGTCATTGACGTCAGTGTAGAGTTCTTGGTCTTTTGATAGCTCTTCAACGAGGAACACTTCCTTCGAAGTTGTGGCATTATAAAAGTCCTTAAGAAGGCTTCCAAAAAACTATCTTCAAAAGGCTTAAATAATACATGGAGGGTCGCAATGTTTGTTTTAGGTGAACATGTTGATGCACACTCAAGCAGTGGTACCAACGGTTGAAAATTATCCTATCAAATCCTTTAAGGTTGGTTGAATAAGCTGAATTGAACAACACTGTTCAATAGCTCACTTTCTCAAGTATTGTTCAATGCATCTTGTTCAACCAACCTTCAAAGGATTTGATAGGATAATGTTCAACCGTTGGGGACCATTTCTTGAGTATGCATCAACAAGTTGACCCAAAACAAATATAGTGACCCATCATGTATCATTTAAGCCTTCTGAAGAAAGTGTTGTGGAAGCCTTCTGTAGGCCTTTTACAATGTCACAACTTCGAAGGAAGTGTTTCTCATTGGCAAGATCACAAAAGACCAAGAACTCTACACTGACCTCAAAGACGGCAACGATAAGCTTGAATACCGAACCAGCAAGCTGAAGGAAAGCTTGAAAATTATCGAGATTCACATACTACTAGAAGCATCTGATCTTCTACAAGATATGTTGAAATCATGCTAAGGCAAGAAAACACAATAAATTATATCCATATTGCATATTGCTAAGAAAGTAATGATTCTCAGTCTACCTTTCAATCTTGTTTATGGTTCCGATCAATTCAATAGCAGTGGACTTAATCAGAACCCTAAACAAAAAGGCATGAGATACAATTTAAAATTTGAGAATTTCCGTTTTCACTTAGATTCCTTATTTTAACTGCAGTTATTATTGGCGCACGTTTCTTGACTTAGTGTACATTATTTCAACCCTCGGTGCCCGCAAATCTGCTTTCTTGGTGTTTTGTTATTTTTATGTAGATAATTATCCCGACCACGCTTCCTAGTCGCAATTCCTTAGAAAAGTGTCCATCTATATTATTTTTTTCAGAGAAACAACAGACGGATTTTTCATTACTGGATACACTTTCATATTTGTACTTAATTCAGATTTCTCTTGTTCTAAGTCAGTTTTATAGGCCAAATTAGGTAGAAGTTCTTTGCTACCATATGTTTCCTCTTATATTAGCTCTCAGATGTTATAGTCTTTCATCAACCCCCTATTTTCCCTCGCAGGTATTCTCGTAATGCACCTTATGGCGTATAATCATCACTTCGAGCTACCCAACCATATAAATTTTGGCTAGGCCAATAACTATATTGATTTTCATTCTTTGTTGAAGTAGTGGGAGTCTTCTAAGGCCCTCTCAGAGTCAAATTCACCCTAAAAGTTAGTCCAATCGCTATTGAATCTTTTTACAAAGCCACTAAATATTTATCCCTTCACAATGTTTGACACATAAACATTAGCAACAACTGACGTTAAATCTTAACAAGGTATCAGAACTATATTCATGGTCTATCAGCCTTATAAGTTTGGACCTATCAAACTTAACTGTAAAGTTGCAGATATCTTGTTTAAATGATCAATGATTAATCAATAAAAAATAGCATTCACAAAATCTTTGTACTCTATGTGTGTTTTCATGATAACATTATCCGTAATACATACCTCCCACATATGAAGTGGTTCCATCTGCCAACAGCTTATTCCTCTGAATCCATTTTTATTGTAGCCTCTTGTGTCGTTCGGAAAAACATTGATCAACTTTTAATTCCTTATATCTATAAAGATGAGGAAAAATTTGATGTCAAATAAGAGAAGAATAGAAAGAACATTATCCATCTGTTGCAACAGATGTAGAGTTTGTTGTAATAGATGTAGAGTCTGTTGCAACAGATGTGGAGTCTGTTGGAATACATCAAACCACCTTGCTAGCGGTTTGATTTATTCCAATATTTGCTCTTTATGTTGCAACATCAATAACAATATTAACTACAGAGAAACAACATCAACCATAAAGAAGCAACATCGTTTGTTCCAATACCATCAAAACCACCACACCAAAATTTACAATAGCACCAACCCCACCAATAACATCAATAACAGAATCAAAAACAAAGAAACATATAAAAATAATGGTACTGCCATTAAGGCTTTTAAACATCTCCCAACAAATGACCTTTTTTGCATATTTTAATAAAAAATGGTTCGTTCATTCAAGACTTCAAAGTTCCTTTAATATAGATAAGTTTAGATCCAAAAGGATCTTTATGAGAAAGAGGAGAGAAAAGATAAAAAAGAAGACGACTGTGATAACCCTAAAGAAGGGAGAAAGAAAAAGATGAGAGATGAATACATTTAGCGCTGAAGGAGAGATAATTCTAGACATGGGTATAATTTTCATTAATATTCATTAATAACTTGAGGGGCACGAGGAAGGTGGGTGACATTGAAAAGACAAGTCTAGACTACTCAATTAGATTTTTGAGTTATCCAAGAAATATTTTTTACCGCCTTTAGTAGTACTATTTTATCTATCTTTATTCTTCTTCTTTTGGACAAAAGATTTCTTTAAAATTAAAGAAAAACTCAAACAGATATGTCATCTGTCATCTGTTGCAACAGATATCAATATCTATTTGAAAATTTCTAATAGCTCAGTCATCTATCACAACAAATGCAAATGTCTATTTGATAATTGAATCAGATATGTCATCTATTGTAATAGATATCAATATCTTTTTAAAAATTTCCAATAGCCCAGTCATTTGTCAAAATAGATGCAAATGTCTATTTGATAATTAAATCAGATATGTCATCTGTTGCAACAGATATAAATATCTGTTTGAAAATTTTCAACAACTCAGTCGTCTGTTGCAACAGATTTATTTTCAATACATAGGGTGAACTACAACTTTAATTGAGTCTTTGTGATTACATGATATTGGTATTGCGTTCCTACCAACCCGAGTCGGAGTTGTCGATCGATCACCTTGAGTCAAAATATTTTGTATTAGCTTATTATTGAGCTAATACCTAAATTGATTTAGGTAGAGTTAGGCATGAGTACATAGGGTGAACTACAACTTCAATTGAGTCTTTACGATTGCATGATATTGGTATTGCGATCCTACCGACCCAAGTCGGAGTCATTGACCAATCACTCTGAGTTGAAATATTTTGTATCAACTTATTATTGAGCTAATACCTAAATTTATTTCGGTAGAACTATGGATGAGTACATAAGGTGAACTACAACTTTAATTGAGTCTTTGCGATTGCATAATATTGGTATTACGCTCCTACAGCCCCAAGTTCGAATCGTCGATCGATCGATCTAGGTATAAACATTTCGTATTAACTTATTATTAAGATAATACCTAAATTAATTTAGGTATAAATAGGGATGAGTACATAGGGTGAATTATTACTTCAATTGAGTTTTTACGATTGCATAATATTGGTATTGCGTTCCTACTGACTTGAGTCGGAGTAGTCGACCGATCACTCTGAATCAAAACATTTTGTATTAACTTATTATTAAGATAATACCTAAATTTATTTAGATAGAACTAGGTATGAGTACATAGGGTGAACGACAACTTCAATTGAGTCTTTGTGGTTGTATGATGTTGGTATTGCATTCCTACCGACCCGAGTCAAAGTCGTCACGATCACTCTGATTTGAAATATTTCTTATTAACTTATTATTGAGCTAATACCTAAATTTATTTAGGTAGAACTAGGGATGGGTACATAGGGTGAACTACAACGTCAATTGAGTCTTTACAATTTCATGATGTTGGTATTGTATTTCTTTCGACCCGAGTCGGAGTCGTCGATCGATCACTCTGGGTCAAAACATTTCATATCTTTTAAAATTTTAAATAATAATTAAGATAAATTCGAACCAAATTAACATTTTCAAAACTTGTCATTCTTTTCCAAAAATACAAATCAACCCATACAAACCATCCATTTGCGGGAAAAATATTTTATCATTTTAAATCTTGAGTTCTCGCTTTTTTGTTTCTCTCTCAACAATACAGACAACAACTTCTCAACATATTTCTCAACCCTTCAAAATAGATTGATTTTTTCCCATTTTCGACCACGTAGCTGTTATTTTGGACTTCATTCTCGCTTGTATCCATCATTTTCTCTATCTTAGTAGGTAACAGAGTTTGAGAAGAGTTATATATTTGTTATTTATTCTAAAAATTAAAACTTTTTAGTTAATGGTAAAAAAAAAAGACTTTTAATTGTATTATCTTCGAGAAAGGGTTAACAATTTTGACTTTTGATGCTAAAAATATAGGAAGAACCTGAGAAAATCCTAGTTTTTGTCGTAGTGTTTCATTGACTATCGTGGTATTTTTAGGTGGTGTTTGCAGTGCTATTGGTGGCTATTGTTGGTGGTATCGGTATTGGTGGTCTTGGTGGTATTAGTGGCATTAGTAGTGGTGTTGATGTTGGTGTTGGTGGTTCATCTGTTGCAACAGGTGGAAAACTGTTGGGAGATATTAAATAGGTCTTCAAATAGATTCCCCATCTGTTCTTATTGATGGGTTATCCATTGGAGTATTTATTTGTAATGTGATGTATAATAATTTATTGAAATTAGTCTTAGACATTTTTAAAAAAATTATGCAGACATCAATAATGTATTTTTTGTTTTTTTATTTTTGTAGTTAAAAGATGTCCCCCAAAAGAAAAGAAACTGAAAGTGGATCAACTTTTGACCACCTAACAAAAAGGCTAGAGTACCCATGGATTGGAAGAACTTCCTGTACAATCTCAGTTAGGAAAAATGAGGCTGAGAAAAGTTATGAAAAGGGTAGTGGAGAAGGGTATATAGGGATAGCAGGGAAAATAAAGTGAGGACGATGAAGAAGATAAACAAAATGATAATGCCTCACCAAAGAGGCGTGAAATAAGATCGAAATCCCAGCATGAGTCTGTCAAAACTATTAGTATTAATAGATTTCATATTACGATGCCGATATATAACCCTACAAAACTAACTGGTGATCTTGTACTTAATGTCATTTGGAGAAACCTTTTGATAAATTTAGGAATATTAGAAAGAATGAAAACATAAACAAACTTTTTAAGAAGAGTTTCTTTGGGCACTTTCTTGAGCTGTCTGAGGACCACACTAACTGTTTCCAAATGAGCATGATATATTGTCTTCTCAAGCGTAGGATCAAGTACATGGTGGATAATAAAAATTTGAAGGAGGGCAAAAAAAATGGATGAAATCTGGATCAACTACTGTGGCATTCCAGTTTGTTTTGGCTTGAAAGAGTTTGTCATAGTGACGGCTATAGATGTGATCATCTAGAAGAACCTCTCATGAAAGAAACATCCCCCGAAAGGTCCAAGGCAAGTAGGATAATCAAACCATCACCATATGATAGACGAAAGGCATTGTCTAAGAAACCACCCACCAAAACGAACAATTACAAGGAAAAATAGTTGGGTTGTTGGACATTGCTGGAAGTAGCTATAAAGCGGCGGATTTGATAGAAGATATCAAGGATAAAACCATACCAAAGTAGTACAAGGAGAAATTGTGCTTAGTTTGATTTGCCCATTCCATTATATTGGCAAGATATATCAACAAAGTCACAGAAGATGATTTGCTTAAGCTTCCTGATGATTTTGAGAAATTCAACAATTATCCCTTGGTATATGACAGCTACTACTTGACTATCAAATATTTACTGACAAAGATATCCCTAAAGACTATCACATTATACAGCTTTCTTTTGGCTTTCATGGTAAATTTAATAACTATTTGTTTACTCATCTATTAATTTATATTGAATAATTGTTATTACTTTTTTTTTGCTTGTTTCATGTTTACAGATTTTAGTCTTGGGAATTTGAAGCCATTCCTTTCCTTTGAAGACAGGTCAAGGATTATCCGGATGAGGTTTTCCATCCAAGAATCCTTAGGTGGTTGGTTGCAAAGAGCAGCACAAGGATTAATATGGCTGATCTCTTTAACCCTATGGATGATGCAAGATGTCTTCTTTTGAGTAAAATAATATGACTCAAAGAAATATATTGAAATAGATATGCCATTTATTGCAATAGATGGGTCGTCTGTTGTAATAGATTATCAGTCTACTGCAACTGGTGCAACAGATGGGTAATGTATTACAATAGACGATCCATATTTCACAATAGATTAACCATCTATTGCCCTAGTTCTCTGAACCTGACTCAATAGATTACCCATCTACTGCAAATTATGCAATATATGAGTAATCTAATGCAATATATTATTAATCTGTTGTGACATACAGATCAGCTGTTGCTACAGATAGATCATCTATTGCATAAGTTGACTGTATTAACATGTAACCCAACTCTTTGACTGCAAATTATTATTATATGATTTACATTAATGTATTTGTCTTCTTTTTATACGTTATGCATCCTTAGATCGTCTATACTGAGCAGGAGTTGGGGATGACTTCTTTTATTACTCTAGGTCTTGTTGATACAATAGCAAACCTAACGGTGGAGTTAATAAAGATGGAATTATATGGAGAAACATCCATAAAAAGAGCAATTAGGTAAGGTCAGCCTAATGTTGAAGCTCTTCATGACCAACCTACTACAACAGGTTCGGGTGCTTTTTATGGAGGTGTTGCTGGTGGAGTTGGTGGTAGCCATGCTGCTGCCAGTCGTAATGATGAGCATGTTGGTGCTTAGTAAAAAATAAATATGTTTGAAATCACCCCTTACACAGGTCCCTCTCACCCATACATCGGTCCCTCCTACCCTTACCGTGGTCCCTCTCACCCCTCTTCACCCTTATGTTCTCATTAAAAATACAAAGTTTGTAAGGACAGATAGGATAATCTTCTTGAAAAACTAAAGGCTATATCTGAAGTTGCTGAATTGAAATCCAAGAGAAGTATCATACTATATAATAAGGTGAGGGAGCCATATACTCCTACAGTGATGGTTAGGAGGAAGAAAAGAAAAATTAGCCAAATACTCTCTAGTCTAAAAACAAAAAAAATTGCAACTCCTCCCTCTTCAAAAGTTGTTAAAGTTCCGGGGCCACTGACGAAGGTGGATATATAAGTTACACTTGATGACGAAGAAAACACGGAACTACAAAATGCCAAGTATCCCATGAAGAAGGAGCCTGCATAAGAATACACCATGCATACATTTGACTACGAAGACTTCAGGAGTATGACAACTATGCGTAAGTGTTACGTGGATAGGATAAGTTTACTTTTCCTAACCTAGCCTTTTAATCTACTCCATGAAGAAGAATCTACCCAACACATGTGGTCTATTCCAACAACTGGGTATTCTGGTACAACTGGTGGTTGTTCTATTACAATAGCTTGAACATCTATTTCATAAGTTGCTTTAGCTGGGTAATCTGTGAACTAATTCAGAGAACTCTCTGCAATAAATGGACCATCTATTGCATCTTTCAATTATGTTTTTCTTCTTTATAATTACTAACCTATTTAAAAATTGTATTCTTATATCACAGTATGTTGATGAAATTCTCTGCCTCATGATAGGCAGGCAATTAGCGTACCCGGATGCTTATGATGCTGTCGATAGGATAATGGACCTTAATTTCTACAATAATTTCAAGAATAGTCACAATAGGCTCCGTAAGCTAGATTTAACTCTTAGTGGAATGGAATTTGATACATTAGTTTCTACGTACGAATGGGAGGAAGATATGATTAATTATGTTAGAGGGAAGAGGCTATATCCACACGGCAAGAGCTGAACCAAAGCAAAGAGAATTCTAGCAGTCATGAACATAGAAGTCAAATATTTTCTCACTGTTGAGATAATTCTCGAGGAGGGAAAGATTAAGGTTTATGACTGCAACTTACCTGTCTTCAACAATGATGCTTTTATTATCCACGTCCAACCACTGTTGGAGTTGCTGTTTAGCTTTTTGTGGCAGAGTAAACTGGTTGATCATTTGCTAACGGAAGTCTTAATGAAGAACGCATGGGATTTTGAAGGCCAAAACAAGGGCATGCACCTTTAAAAAAATAAAACTGGTGTCGCGTACGGACCATACTTACTTGCAGACATCGAATGTTTACTGATTGACATAGAAATCTCAGATCTGTGCGATCCTATTGTGGCAAAGATATAAGAGGTATGGGTTTATGGGGTACTAACAAAATTCTTGGAGCCTGTGTATAAAGAAGAAAATATACAAAGACAAACACCATAACAATTTTTTAGGTTTGACTAAAGATGATTTTTTTACAATACAACAAATTGTCTATTTGTTGTAACAGATAGTATATCTGTTGTGACAGATTGATTATTTG
Organism: Capsicum baccatum var. pendulum; assembly: GCA_030864225.1. NCBI lineage: Eukaryota > Viridiplantae > Streptophyta > Magnoliopsida > Solanales > Solanaceae > Capsicum > Capsicum baccatum. Next base: position 65,482,313 of record CM061553.1, on the reverse strand, counting down.
TTGTAATAGGTTGGTCATCTGTTGAATTACGCAGATTTCTCTCAGTGTCTATCGCAACAGATATACAATCTATTGCAACATATAGTATATTTGTTGCAACTAATAAGTAATCTATTGAAACAAATCAATAAAGTAAGAAGACCTATTTGATAATTTCAAACAAATGACCTACATATTGCAACATATGTCTAAATCTGTTTGATAATTTCCAACATATATGTCGTCTATTGCAACATATGTATTATCTGTTGCGATATTTGAATCTAGTATTATATTTCAATTAATAAGTTCAAAACCAAGAATTAAATTTTATTCACAGACAACATTAGATAAATCATAGCCTTCAAAAATTACATGAAATAACTCAAAAAATATATGAAATGTAAAAAAATCATTATGGGTACAAATGATCTACTCTACAAATAAATCAGCAATTTAACCTTTGGTGCCAACAATTACCAAGGAGAGGTTATTACCTTGATAAACTTAAGCTATAAAGATATACTTAATATGGACAAGTTGTTCTTCATCCGATGTTATGAAATTTGGCTTTGGTTGTCGTGGATCTTTAATGTCGCTTGCGTACGACTTTTGAGATTTCGCTTCTCTGTATTTCCATAAAAGAGCAGCATATCTTTTGGAAGTAATCCGACATCAAGTCCATCATTTGGTACTTGTAATTCATCGCTCAAATACTCGGCGTAAGTGGCAACAAAAAAGACCACAATCCCTGTTTTTTTCTAAAAAAAATAGATAATCCATATCTTGCAATTCATGTAAGCATTGTGAAATTTATGAAATGAAACTAAATTATGATACTTACAGGCTACCAATGGGTTGTTGAGCAATTCCTTCAACATATTCTACATCAAATGGATTACCCATTTTATTCGGTATGCTTCAATCGTCGACTAATCAGTACGAACCTTTTGGTCCAAAAATCCACACATATCAAGGTAAGTAGGCAATATTTTGGCCAGCTTTTGTATCTCCAACGACAGTGTGGAACGTCTCCTTCCTAACATCAAGTCATAAACTCGGATGCACCTCTTTTTTAGAACAACGACAACCAACACCTAATGAAATTCATCACCACAATTAATTGGGATGTACACTTCATCGATCAAATGCCAAGGTAAGTCAGCTGGAATGCTAAAACCTTTGATAATATTGATTAAGCATTTCTCAGTTCAGGAAACTTTTGGCTTTTGTTGACAAAACCTATCGTAGGCCTTGTAAACTTTGTACAAATAATTATCTTTCGTGTATCTATATTGTTCTTGTATTTGCAACTTGGATTTCTTTTGGAGGTAGTAAAAAATGACATCGATGTGCTGCATATATTATCAAACATTTCAAATTACGTGGCAATAAAATTAATACACAGTTGTAATAAAATAAAACATTAATTAATAATAATATCTGTGATATTTAAACCTCATTATTCCAGCAATTTTGGGGCTGTGACATCAAATAGAACCAATCCTTCGTTCTGAGATGTGCAACAACAAAGTCAAACATATCAAAATCAAGACTCGATTTGTTCACACTATAGTATTCGTTATTTTATTTTATACATGATTTATATGTTTTAGTGTCATATTTTTACAATAAGAATTGTATAGGTCAATATCATTAAAAAAGATTTATGCACCTACCGGCGTGATGCTTTAACAACCTATCGACAGTCCATTCTGAATAGTGGTTGATCAACTTTGTTAGTTTTTTTAGAGCCTCATCCGAGATGTTGAACCCTTCAAATGGGTAATTCTTCTAATTTTTCGAACTGACAAGCTCTACTTTTTCTTCTTCCATGGAAGCAGTTGATCGATTATCAACTGTGATATTATATTGTTCAGTAGTAGCTTCTAAAGCCAGAATTGCCAATGCTAATAATCACAGATATACAATAGATTATCTATCTGTTTCATTAGATGGATCATCTATCCGGACAAACACAAACAAGTAAAATAGAGTTGTACGATAATTTCAAATAGATGACCTATCTGTTGCAACATATTACTCATCTGTTGGTACAAATTAAAATAGTACTAAGACCTATTTGATTTGTTGAAACAAATGGATATATGTTGAAACAGATAAAAAATATGATGGAACAAGTTATACGACAGTTACAAAAGATGTATATATTAATTTGATAATTTTCAGAAGATATATAATCTGTTAAAACAGATATGTGTTTGTTTGTTTGTTGGAACAAATAATATACATTTACCTTTTTCAGCTCATGCTGCTCTCATGTGGCCCTTGAACATTGATCAAAGGTGCAATACAAAGATAGAGAGATGTAATTTTGCTTTTTTCAATGCTTGATGATGCCTTGGAAATTTCTTTCCTTCTCCTCTTAGCCACCTTGATCTCTATTGAGTGTATGGATATGAAATTCTTTATGATGGAATGACACCCCTCTTAGATGCCATTTCCTTTACAGAAGCAGTTAATGCATTAATAACATCAATCACTCCATCATGTTTCGCCTTGCAGTCTTGACATTTGCATGTAGAACATTCCCTAGAAGTGGCAAAATCTATATAACTAGTATGATCATAATCATAATGGTTTGTTGTTTCAAAAACTGTAAGAGGAGCACCACTACCATCATCAACAACAACAAGCCCACCCCCCAAAATTATTTTTCTTGTGATGGTTGTTGGTCCAAAAAATTCCTCCTTTATTCTATCAATGACCTTAGGGTCCAATAAAGTTTGCACAGACCATAAAGTAAGAAAAATGGCATCTTCAACTCTGAATTGGTCAAAATAAGCCATAGATGGACAATCTAAAATAAATCAGTACATATATTAGAATGATGATGAAATTATTTTTAAAAATTATTAATTAAAATAAAAATTTAGTTAGAATTACACTTACTATTTCCTTTGGGGGGGTGAAGATATCAAGAATTTTTGCATTTTTATTAGTTTTGGCCGACAAACATCTCAGGATTCTTGGACAAGAACCTTCTTCATGGTAGTTCACTTATTGTCTCAAATAAGGAACAACTTTAAATGACCTAGCCTATAAAATAACGCCAATAAATCAAAAGCATTATTGAAAAAAATGAATCATGTCATGAAAAAAGAAATATTTACCATGAAATCCTATGGAAAACCATATAAGTTGACTGTCCTAGTCGTTAATGGAGTCAAAAAATATTTGATAGTCATTTTTAGCTTTCATAAACCTAGGGATATTTGTTAAATGCCTCAAGATCCCCAGAGAGCTTTATCAAACCAAGTGGTATATTGTTGTTAACGTCTCTGGCCCGAAGAACATTATGTACAAACCAAATAAAGCACAATGATTTCTTGTGTTTCTTTAAAAGTCTTTTACCTTTCAACACTTCCATCAAATTTATGGTTTTGAATCTTGGACCAGTAAGGGACACCAAGTCATCATGATCACTCAACTTGCCTTTGCTTTTTTTGGGTGTGCAGGGTGCTTTTTTTTAGGTTAGAATAGGTATAACTTGAGAAGGAGAAGGAGGATAACATTTTAATCCAGTAACTATAACAAACACCTTCCAACCAAAACAAACAGGCATGCTATAGTAATTTATCCATACCCCATCCATCTTATCTTTGTTTTCATATATAAACCTCTGCTTGAGAAGATCATATACTATTTTTATTTGGAAACGAGAATTGCTGTCCTCTGGAAAATCAAGATATTTCCCAAAGCAGCTGTCCATGAAATAAGCATCTAATTTATGTTCTAGAAGTACTTTTTCAAAGGTATCGAAAGATTTTTTATGGCTGACTTAACTACAAAATCACCCGTTAAATCTATGGCACATCGCACTATATTCTCACAGGATAACAATCAATGTTGAAGGTTTTGACCAACTCTTTGGTGTAAGGGCTATTAGCATTTGGATCTTCTCTTTTGACACATTCCTCCTCCCCATGTTCATCATCTTCTGCTCCTGATTAAGATAACACTTGTAAAACAAGCTCATAGAGTGGTGGATGTAGCCTAACTGCTTCATTTATTCCTTTACTTAGACTTGATTCGATTTATTTTCTTTTGGGATTCATATTATCTAAAATTAAGAGAAATATAATATATATTATAATTGATTAATGCATCGTTAAAGAAAGATAACAATAAATCAAACATGTACAATAATAAAATAACAGTTCCAACAGACCACACATCTGTTGCATCAGGTAGGATATCTGTTGTAGTATATAACCAACCTGTTGTAGTGGATGATCAATCTATTAGAAACAATAAAAATAGGTCACACATCTGTTGCACCAGGTAGGATATCTGTTACAGCATATAGCCAACCTATTATAGCAGATGAGTAATCCATTTGAAATAATAAAAATAGATCACTCATCTGTTGCACCAGGTAGGATATTTATTGTAGAATATAATCAACCTGTTGCAGTGGATGAGTAATCCATTGGAAACAATAAAAACAGTCCACTCATTTGTTGCACCGAGTTAGATTTTTATTGTGGCCTATAACCAACCCGTTGCAGCGGGTCAGTAATAAGTTGGAAACAATAAAAATATATCACTCATCTGTTGCACCAGGTAGGATATTTATTGTAGCATATTATCAACCTATTGCAGTAGATAAGTAATACGTTGGAAATAATAAAAACAGGCCACTCATCTATTGCACCGGGTAGGATGTCTATTGTAGCCTATAACCAACCTATTGCAGCAGATGAGTGATCTGATGAAAATAATAAAAATATATCACTCATATATTACATTAGGTAGGTTATCTGTTGCAGCTTATAACCAACCTGTTATAGCGGATGAGTAATCCGTTGGAAACAATAAAAATAGATCACTCATCTGTTGAAAGAGATCATTCATCTATTGCCAAATGAGTTATCTATTAGATCAATAATATTTAGATTTCTTCTAAACAAAAGAGTCTTTTGTCACAACAGATGAATGATCTATTAGATTATTCATCTGGTGCATCTATTTTCATTGTTGCATTAGATTTTTATCTGTTCCATCGGATGTTTAATCCGTTGCATCAAATGTTTCATCTGTTGCAACATATGTTTAATCTGTTGCGTCAGATGGTTCATCTGTTGTGTCAGATGTTTAATCTGTTACGTCAGATAGTTCATCTATTGCAACACCATTTTTATCAAGAAAAATAACAAATCAATCCATCAACACCAACAAAGCACACACACACTAAGAACCTCAATGGTGACCAAAAAACATCAACAAATTGAATCAACAGTTCGACAACAAGAACTATAATAACAATAAAAAATTATATTTCAAACCGAAAAGAATAGAGAAGAAATACCTGAAATTAGGGTTTTATTCAGTCCACATTTCAAATTAAGTAATAAATATTTAAATTGTTAACCAATACTTGAAGAGAAGTTGGCTCAAGTTCCTATGTTTCTTCATAACTAAAAAGAAATAATCTTTTACTTGTGAAACAATAAATGGAACAACAAAGAACTTGAAGTTGTTATCGCTGGAGAACACTGCTTGTCACGTCGATTGATGGTTGAAAGTCAAAAAGAAACTTGCCCAGCTATTTTTTGCTAGAGCTTGAAGTCGCCGGGGATTAACAGGAGAAAATTTGCAGAACTATTGGTTTGGAGAGAGTTGAGAGAGACTATCGAGAGAGAGAGTAGAGAGAGACAGTTGATTTAGAAAGGAGAGGCTTATGGGTTGATTTATACTTTTGAAAAGATTAAAAAGTTTTAAAAATATTAATCAAGTCCACAATTAACTTAATCAAGTTTCTTAATTATGTTTGACCCTTTAAGTTGGTCAATGTCACCAATCCTTCATTCAAGACTTAAAAGACACCTTTCCTTGAATTTTCTCAACTTACTATCGCTACAGGTCACTTGTATCCCCTTTTTGCTTTTGTGACATAACATAATATGTTTAGGATAAATCATCAGCATCAATTCCTTTATGTACAGAAAATTACTAGTATATATTTATGTTTTAGTAATTGAAGTTGTATTTAATGAAGTAAGGATTGTGACTTAACTAAATAGGTTAGAGTTAGTTATTGTTGTAGTGAAAAATGTAACTAACTGATAATTGGGTAATTAGATTAGTTGTTAGTTTAGCTGATTAGTTATAAAGTAGTGTACAACTATATAGGTGATGTAAGATAACACATGTATATAAGAGAGAAGAGTTTCTCATTCTTCATTATTTTTGTATCAACAGTTACTGATTTTCTCTCAATAACATAAGGTTGTATTGTTTCCTTGCATCATTTTCTTCTTCCTTTCTTAGCTCAACTTCGATAATTTTTTCAACATGGTGTCAAAGCAATTGGCCATTGATATGGTTTGAATTGAGCTAGTTATAGGAATGAAAACGAAGAAAAATTATCACTACAACATAACTCATATATAGCGATAAAATATGTCATAGCTAAATATGAAAAGTTTCATGGCTAAACACTTTTGTAACAATTTATTCCATAGTATTCATAACAAGAAGTATCATAATAAAAAGTTTGCTACCGGCTTTACATGGTCTGTGGCAAAGGACAAAACCTTGCAGCTTCAAAAAAATTGTGTAAGTCTGATGATAAAACATCTTGCTATGAAATATATACTTAAAATAAACTATTTACTCTTTTTCCACGATAAATACAATACCTAGCAATTTTTAAATTATAGGAACAATGTATTCTATTGTGACAAAAGATTTGATTTGTTTGCTATGAAAATTTAAAATTTTAGTTTTATATTTTAGTCTCCTGATAACAATACTTGTATTTAGCTATGAGTTTGAAAATCTATAGCTATAAAATGAAGTATTTGCCACAAACATTTTTATACACGACTAAGAATTTATTTATTTGGCCACAAAATACATAAACTAAAACTACTTTTTTTTTATTTGATATCAGAATATATAACCATATTTTTTCATAATTATATATAGGTTTAGCCACAATTATAAGTTGAAGAATATTGTCATAGAATTATTAATCACAGAAATTTCTATAGTGTAGCTAAAATAAAAATAAATTTCAACAATTTCAATACTATAAATTGAAGAATTTTCTACAAGTTTCGCTAATAAGAAAAGATACATAATGTACCTAAAATTACAATTGTCAGATTATATATAGTTTCACCTTATAATTTTGAGAATAGTCACAATATATAATTTCTTTGAGACATCATTTTATTTAAGTCCAAAGCAGTATAGCCTTCTTCTAGCTCTCCTTTAGTCACAACCTAATTGGACATGAGTGGCACCCACCTCATTCTTCTGTGGGAGAACTAATAGCCCCAAAAGCATTAACTAACACTTGAAGTGTCACGATCCAAATCCGTCATGAGTGAAACCCACACTACTCACCCGGTTTGAGAACCAACAACTGCAAAACTAGATCCATAATCAATACTTAGAGAAAATAAATAGAACTAACCATCGATAAAATATCAAATCTAAAAAAAAATAAAACACAAGTGCAACTTAAAGGAGGAACATTGCACTTAATCAAAACCATCTCTAAGCCCTAAAAATCATCTTTACCAAAACTAATAAAGATTTTCAAGAAGGGGATGCAACCCAAAAAACTAGAATAAAACGTAATTTCAAAAATTAAGATTTTGTCATTCAAGCAGGATTCATGGTAGCCAAAAAATATGTTTCTCACCTTGATTATGAAGTCTAATGTTAGAATTACAAGTAAGGTCTTGTAGTAACCATTGAAATATGTGTTGCACTTACAAAAGCAAGAGCAGATGTAGTATCAACAAACAAGAAAATAACAATATACTGGTAAAGTCATTTGGCCAATCTAAAATGAGAATATGAGCATTTGACTAAAACATAGTATAATAAATTGATATATGCTCAAACAATCTATACCTAGCACAACACTCATCAAGTTAAGCAATTTAGAGTTACAAGCAACAAGTCAATACACTTACAACCAAGTCAAGTTCAGTCAAGCCAAGTAAAAAAAAAGTCAAGGCAGCTTAAGCAAATATCAAGCATATATAATTATATTTCCCAGATTACTCATTAAATCGTCAGATTGACCTGAACCTCGTACATAAACATTATGGACATCATAATCACCCTCTAGTCATGACCTATAAGGAATAAATTTCATTCATGTAGCTAAATCTCGCACACAAGTGTCTACCAACCTTATTCCATCAATAAATTATGAGAACTTTTTAAATACCAAGACATTCCACAATAATCAATAAGGTAGATCAAAAGCATACAACAAGGTAAAAAATCATTTGAACTGACCACACCAAATAACAAGATCTAACAAGACACACTATGATGTAGTTACCATACACATATAATACAAATAGGATAAAACTGTAATACCATCACCTACCTCGAACCAAGCTTGCATAACTCTTCTAAAACGGAGTTTTGCCCTTCCTTGCAATTCTTACTTGATCTCAGTCTAGAAAAATACATAAGAACATATAATTAATGAAATGACCTACTGCGTTGGGAATTATAACTCATAATCAACCCCTAAGGCCAAGTCCATGATCATTTCCTCCCCATTCTTGGATTTTTCTACCGTAATTACCTAAAACTACCAATTCGATGGATGAACTAGTTAATTAACGGAATGCAAGAGTAAATTAACCATTAATAATCAATATCCATTAAATTTATATATAATTTACTACTTTTCACTAGAAAATGACTAAATACTGCCCTAAATCCTTTCCAACCTTCGTAAATTAGCAATTTTAAGGCTAAATTATTAATTACTAGTTAATGGGAATGAAATCCTTACCTTTATGGAGCCAAACAATGATAATTAATGAAAATCGCTTAAAATTACCTCTCCCTTGCCCCAATACTTATTTTAGAAAAATAAATCATTTTAGAAAATTTTAAAAAAAATCTGTGACTTTGATCGCTATAGCGACGCGTCACTATAGTGGGCATTGACTGGGTTGACCATCGTTATAGCAAGATTTTCTCCGCAATATCAACATCAACGAGAAAAAAGTCTAGATTCATTCAAAAGTCTCAATTTTTATGTCACACTTTTAATCAAGGACATTCCAAATAATACCGTTTAAGATGAATTTCGAGAGTTCTACTCACTCAAATTTAATTCTGTAAATTTCTATGCATTTACTATCATCTTAACTGAATAGAAATCAAATCAAACACCACTAAACTTGTCCAACACATTCCTACATTTCTCTGAACCATACCTTAATCAAATTTTATTCGAAACTAGCCTAGGCTGAAATTTATAACTTCAAATCCAGGAAGAATATTAACATGATTTTTTTATAACAAGAAAAATGGTTATTACATAAATAAAAGAAGAATAAAACTATCACATTAACAATTTTAAGATTATCATGTCTAAAAACTTAAAGAATTGCAGAAATAAATACAAAAATAAAAACACCCATAGAATCCAAAAGTCGATGTACCAAAATATACTAAAATGTCAAGAAGGAGATGCAATACAAAAATCAAATAAAAGTAGATAATTTTCAAACAATGTACCATGACATAAAGAAAAGATTTCATGATAGCCAAATGAGTTTTGCACCTATGAAATATGAATCACTTGCTAGAAGCACAAATGACATCTTGTAGTAGCCGTTGGAATATGCGCTGCACGCAATAAAAAGTAAGAACAGGTGTAGTATCAGTATACAAGAAAAACAGTATACTGATAGGGTCACTTAGCCAATCAATGATGAGAATATGAACATTTAACCATAAGATAGTACAACAATTCAATCCATGTTCATTCTAAGTTACACCTAGTATAACAAGTATCAATTAAGCGATTTAGGATTACAAGAAACAAGTCAAGTCATTTACTACCAAGTCAAATAAGTCAACCCAAGTTTGAAAAATAAAAAAGGGACTTACGCGCATATGCCAATGCAGGTCAAACAAAAACTTACAATTTTGGTGAAAAGGCGACCTACGGCCACATGTGGCCCATCTGCATCCATGGATAGAGTTTGTAGGTTGGGTGTTATTTCAAAAATGATACAATTTCTTAGAACCAATGTTTTTTTTTTCTTGAAGCTCCACCTTTGGGCTCTAGATACCTAATTTTTTCCTCAGGTATATTAACAAAATTTTGAAGTAAAAAAACTTTTTCTTCTTAAAAAATATAAGTGTGATTTGCTACCATTGAGTGCGTTCATAGTTTGACAGAGTTGAGGTGTCTCCATTCTATTGAAGTGATTAATTTTGCGAATATATTCCATAACCTCAGGTAGTTTAGGAAATAATTTTTCTTAAAGACACACTGTGAATTTGATAGATTGAATATTCTAATTTTCATATTTTCTAACCATTTGGTTTTGCTATTTTTCATAAAATAGTTTGAAATTCATTTTCTTGTTGTTCATAAGTTGGGTTGAACTTATTGTTGAAATTCAAAGTTGTGAATAAATAGTTAAAGCTTTATTTGATTGTTCATATTTTAGTTTGAACATGTGTTTGAATTTCTTGTTGAATGAATACAAATTTTACTAAATCTGAAAAAATAACAATCTTAAGAAAATTATAAAGTACTTGTTATATTTGTATTAAGTCTGATTTTATGGATATAAATCTTTTGATTTCTACTTCCTAGATTTAAAGAATATAAAAACTTTGTGAGAAATCAGATTGGAAATTTGGTTTCAAAAATATAAAAAATTTACCGATTCATTGAATTATCTGTATTGGTTTCTGGCATTTAAACATATGAGTTTTACTTTATTTGAATTTGATTTTGATTTGAAGAACATAAAAACTTCATTAGGTTTCAAAGTTCATTCGATTGACGATTGAAGACATAAAAATTTCATTGTTGACTAGAAACATGTTGTTTAAAGATTAAGTCTTTATTATTAGTTTTCTGAAATACTAAATTGATTGTCAAAGCTTGACAGGAAAATGACAGATGGAACTGAACTTTAAATTTATTCAGTTGTTAATAACGACAATTAATATTGCGTCACTAAGTCATTCAGATATTGCTCAAGCAATGAAATCGATAGAGAAATCATAAAATTTATAGGTGTGAACTTTAAAGAATGACACCGAATGATGTTCTTTTGGCTAATCAAACTTGAAATGAAAAGTTTCACAAGTATAGATCCTCATGTTCCTATAAAAGAAATGGTTAAAAATTAGTTGTCTTATTTGAAAGATCTTGTGATTTGTCATTAAAGAGGATAATGAGTTGAATGAGAAATCATCAATGATGGTTTCAAATTATATTAAGGATGATGCCCCAAATAATATAAAGAGAAAGAAGTCTACTGGACAAAAGAAACAGCAAAATAAGAAAATGTTCAAAGGCAAGTTCTACAATTGCAGTAATGTTGGTCACAAAGCTCTACATTGTCAAGTTCTGATTAAGAACAAGAAAAGAAATCAAATAAATGTGTTAGAAGAAACTAAAGAGACTGGAAATCTATGTGCTATGATCATTGAATGCAATTTAGTTGAAAATCCAAATGTATAGTGGTCTGATGTAGGAGCCACTAGACATGTTTGTACGGACAAAGAAGTTTTTGATAATAATAATACCAGCTGATCCCAAAGAAGTGATCTTCATGGAAAATAATATAACAACCAAGGTTGAAGAAGTGAAAATATATTTCTAAAAATGACTTCTGGCAAGATGTTGACTCTCAATATTGTTCTTCATGATCCTACTATTACGAAGAACATAGTCTTTAAAATAATTCTTGTTAAAAATGAGTTTAAGTGTGCGTTTGTTTCGGAAAGAAAAAATAAAATGTATTTATAAAAGGGTTACCTCAATGAGGGACTTTTCAAACTTGATGTAATGATTGTTGAAATGAAGAAAGCTAAGACTTCTTCGTACTTTCTTGAGCCAAATAAATTATGGCATGAACATTTAGGACATGTCAATTAAAGAATCTTGTGAAAAATAATTAGTTTTAAAGTTTTACCTAACTTTGAGTAAAATAAATAAAGGCTTCAAATATGTATTGAATCGAAGTATGCTAAGCATCCATATAAGTCTGTTGAAAGAAATTTCAATCCCTTGTACTTAATTCACACAGACATTTATGATATGAATCAACACTATCTCGTAATGACTTTTATTGACGATCGCACTAGATATTATTATCTTTATTTATTGAACAGTAAGGATGAAGTAATAGAAGCATTTAGGTAATATTAAACTAAAGTTGAAAATCAGCTGGATAAAAAGATTAAAGTGATAAAAAGTGCTAGGGTGAAGAGTATAAATCTTCTTTTCCAGATATATTTCCGGAATATGAAATTATCCATTAAACTGCTGCTCCATATTCACCTCAATCAAATGAAATTGCAAAAATAAAAAAAACAAAAGTTAAAGAAAGTAATGAATATTGTACTTATAAGTTCAGGTTTACTACAAAACTTGTAGGGAAAAACTATCCTTTCAACAAATTGAATACTCAATTGAGTACCCCATAGTACGAAATAATTTATTTTATATGATAAATGTAAGCAAATAAAATCCAACTTGAAATATTTCAAAGTATAGAGGTGTCTAGAAAAATTACAAGTTTCTATACCCCAAATGGTGAAAATAGGGCCAAAGACTATGGATTGTGTTTTCATTGGATATGCTACAAATAGTAAAGCATGTTAATTTTTGATTCGTAGATCTAAATATTTAGATATTCATGATAATATGATAATTGATAGAGATAATGTTGAGTTTTTTGAACACATTTGTCCGTATAAGACTATACATGATCTATCTAGTGAAAGGTCTAAATGACATAGGGATGAACCAAAGGAGAATGCACTTAGTAAAGAGAACCCAAGACGTAGTAAGCGATAAAAACATTGACTTTCTTTGAATAAAATTTTGTAATATTTCTTCTTGAAAATGAGCCTCAAACATTTAAAGAAGCGACGTCGTATGCGGGCTCATTATTTTTTAAAAAGGCAGATAATAAGAAGATTAAACCAATCTTGAGCAACCACACTTGAGAGTTGGTTGGTCTTCCTCCAGAAAATAAACTTTTAGTTTCTAAATATATCTTCAAGAAAAATAAAAGTTGATGGTACTATTGATAAATACAAAGCAAGACTTATTGTGAAAGGTTTAGACAAAAAATAAGACTTTGATTATTTTGACACATACTCACTAATAACAAGGATTACATTTATTCAAATATTAGTTGTATTAGAGGTGGTATGTGGTCTTGAAATCAATCAAATAAATGTGAAAACAAATTTCTTGAATGTTGAATTAGAGGTAGAAATTTACATGGAATAACTCGAGGGTTTTGTTATTCCTGTTAAAAAAAGAAAAGTGTGCAAACTTGTTAAGTCACTCTATGGACTAAAGCAAGCATTCAAACAGTGGCGTGCAAAGTTTAACCAAACTATGTTGGCTAATGAATTCAAGATAAATGAATATGCTAAATGTGTTTATATTAAAGACACTCCAAATCACAAATCCATTGTTTGTTTATATCTGGATGACATGTTGACCATCAATAGAGACATTTCTGACATAAATGATAGTAAAGAGAGCAAATTTGATATGAAAGACCTTGGAGTTTTGATGTAATCTTAGAAATAAGAATTTATAGAACTACAAAAGGATTTTCATTATCATAGTCTCATTACATTGAAAGATACTTGACAAGTTTACGTATTTGAATTTCAATATTGTCAAGATACCATTGGATGTGACGTTTGCACATCAAAACAATAAAGGTGAAAGTGACTCACAATTGAAGTATGTAAGAGTGTTTGAAAGTTTGATGTATATCATGAATTTTACGCAATCAGATATAGTAGTGCTATTAGTAAATTGAGTCGGTACATGAGTAATCCCATCAAACTCATTAGATGGAAATGAAAAGAGTTTTAGGCTATCTAAAATATACTTAAGACTATATTTTGCATTATAATAAATTTCTAGCGATAGTTAAAGGATATAGTGATGCAAATTTGATCACTAGGTCAAATAAATTAAAATTAATGAGTTGGTATGTACTGAATTTAGCAGGATGATCAGACTCTTAAATATCATCTAAACAGATATATATAGTTCGCTCTTCAATGGAATCTGAATTTATTACGTAAGATAGGTAAAGAAGTTGAATGACTCCAAAATTTCTTGAAATATTTCTTATTAACTCAAATTAGCACCAGTATGCATACACTTTGATATCCAAACTACGATAGATAGGATAGAGAGCATAATACATAACGGTAAATATCGTCATATAAGACAGAGATATAATATCATTAAAAAACAACTATCTAGTGAAATTATCAAGATTGACTATGTGAGGTCAAAGTACAATGTATCGGATCCACTTACAAAAGGTCAACTAGAGAAGGAGTTGAGAGATCATCGAAGAAAATAAATTTACAACCTAGCACATGTCATTACGATAGTTACACTATCTAGCAAACTGGAGATCCTAAGAGCTAGGTTCACGGAGACCAAACAAAGTTGTGACTAACGGTTCAACATTATTAATTAACTCAATTCATTCCCGTGATGAAGATAATGTTTAGGAAAAAAGGATAAGGCTTATGGTTTAAAACTTTTTAATCATTTCTAAGTTTGGAAGGTCTGGCCAAATAGTTTGATTTATAAGATTAAACATTTAGGAATCACCTATATGAGGGTGAAGAAATAATAGTAAATGCCTATTCTCTAAGCTCTCATAAAACCAGAAAGTTTATGGCTGAAATAAAAAAAACTGTGAGTACCATAAATGATAAAAGGTTGGTTGTATCCTTATGTTATCTAGGTTGTACACAAAAGTTTGATGATTCAAAGATATCTCATCTACCGATTGACCGAGTGCATCTGATGCAAATTCACTACGAAAAGTTCAAAGAAACACCATCTTATCCAGATGCAATTAGTCATTGCTTATACATTACATTCTTGTCTATATATTTTTTGATGAAATAGTCAATCACCATTCATGTGGGGGATTGTTGGGTTCTAAGTAAAATATAAATGAAAAATAAAAAAAATAAAATGAAGGAAAAGTGAAACATATGTTCACTTTATAAAAGGATGTTCTTCCACGGTAGTGGAAGAAAGAAAAATCCTTGTAGTGATATATAGAAGCGTTTCTTCATGTGGATAGTGAGGCAAGAGGAAGACAAGCCTTGTGTTGTCGTCATCATTGCTCGCTTTACTCAACTTCAATTCGACTTTGAATTTAGATTTAGATTTGAATTTAGATTTAGACTTGAATTTGAATTTGAATTTTAATTTGAATTTGTCAAATGATCGATCAAGAGATTATCTTTTTGGAGAAAATTCATTTGAAACTTGAGATGAGAGCTAATGATGTTTTAATACAAAAATTTAACACAAAAATATTCTTTAGTTGTGGACGCACGCGAGCATGTCACAATGCACGTCGAAGAGACGTGACCTTTCGAGGCACTATTTGGAAATAGAAAAGAGACTTGCATCTGCATTTGGCCATCTGTGAATGTAGATGCCAATGTATGTTGAACAAAAACTTACTATTTTGGTGAAAAGATGACCTATGGCTGCATGTGGATCATCTGCGGCCAAAGATAGGGTCTGCAAGTCGTGCATTATTTCAAAAATAGTGCATTTTTTTAAAATCATTTCTTTCTTTTTGAAGTACCACCTTTTAGCTATAAATACCTGGTTTTTTCCTCAGGTACATTGACGAAATTTTGAAGTAAAAACTTCTTTCTTGACAAACTCAAATATGATTTGCTACCATTGAGTGGGTTCGTAGTTCGATAGAGTTTGGGGTACCGTCATCCTGTCGAAGTGATTCATTTTATATTGGGAGAATATATTTCATAACCTCGAGTATTTAAGAAAAATAATTTTCTCAAGGACACATCGTGAATTAGGTGGACTTGAATCTTCTAATCTTCATCTCTTTCTAAATGTTTAGTTTTGCTATTTTTCATAAAATAGTTTGTGTTAGCCCATATGTTATTGGGCCTTTAGTTTATGGACCTTTAGGTTATTGGCTATGTATATATAGCCTACTTTTGGTTTAGTTAGTTGGAATGCTTTTCAGATTAAATTGTAAACCTTAGCCTTTCTTTCTATCAAATAAAGTTCTATTAATATGGTATCAAAGCTAGTTCGATCCATGTCCTTTGATTTGTTGGTTGAAGATTTTGTAGCAGGCACCTACTGCTGTATTCGTTTGCTGTTTTCGTTGGATTGATTCGTTGCTGTCTTCGTTTGCTGTCTGGTATTGTTCGTCTTTCGTTCTTTTGCTTGCTGCCATTGTTGTTCGTTCGGAATTGTTCAACCTAGGGTTTTGCATCTTTTTTTTTTTTTTTTTTGAATTATTTGTGTGTTACTGTGTTTACAATGACTGGAAAGGATGATTCTCTCCAGTCCATTAGTACTCAATTAGATGGTAAGAACTATGCCTATTGGAGTTATGTCATGAAGAATTTTCTTCGTGGGAAGAATATGTGGGGTTATATCACTGGAGTAAAACCAAGACCTATCGATGATACAACTGAAAATTTTGATTTGTTGGTGGACTTATGGGAAACTAATAACTCCAAGATTATCACTTGGATCAACAATTCTGTAACTCAGTCAATTGGTATGCAATTGGCTAAGTATGACACAGCAAAGGAGGTCTGGGATCATTTGGAAAGACTGTACACTCAGTCTAATTTTGCTAAACAGTACCAGTTGGAGTATGATATCCGTGCTCTTCAACAGCATGACCTCAGTATTCAAGATTTTTATGCTGCCATGTCGGATTTGTGGGATCAATTGGCACTTACTGAATCTGCAGAGTTAAAAGGTTTTGGGCCGTACATTGCTAGACGGGAAGAGCAACGCTTGGTTCAGTTTTTGATGGCACTACGTTCTGACTTTGAGGGCCTACGTGGAACAATCCTTCATCGATCTCCCCTCCCTACTGTTGATTCTGTGGTTCATGAACTGATTGCAGAGGAGACTCGTATCAAGTCTCAAGTGGTTCAAGGGTCTAAAGTAACTACTACTCCTGTCGTGTTTGCTGCTTCAACTGATCAGTCTGGGCCACCACGTACTCAGACTCGACAATCTCCTAAAGTTGCATTTGATGAGTGTGCATTCTGCAAACAGAAAAATCATTGGAAGGCTCAGTGTCCGTTGTTACTTAACAAGGTCAAACAGCCTCAATCTGGGCAGCAACAGAAATATGGGCAGCAAAAGTCTCCGTCACGCTCCTCTGGTGCTCCTCCATGGTCATCTCGTCCTCCACAGTTCGCTGCTGCTGCACCATCTGTAGATGTTGAGTCTGTTAGCACTATGCCACCTTCTGCGTTGGATCCCCAGGTTTTCGAACAGTTCAGACAGTTCTTCGTTTCTAATCCTACGGCCATGTCAGCATCTATGTCTCATTCGGGTTCAGTTTCTTCTAGTACCTCAGGTATTCCTTCCTCCTTGTGGATATTGGATTCTGGTGCGTCTCATCACATGTCCCCTCATTTGTCATCGTTTGGTTCTTTGTCACCCATTTCACCAATTTCTGTTATGTCCGCGAGTGCTGTACCTATGTCAGTCGAGGGTGTTGGTTCTGTTACTACCCCTCACATTGTCCTCTCTGATGTTTATTACATTCCCAAACTTGCTTTAAATCTTGTTTCGGTCAGTCAGTTGTGTAAGGCTGGTAATTGGGTGTTTTTTTCTGAATCTGTTTGTGTTATATAGGACCAACACACTCAGAGGGTGATTGGGACCGGCCGTAGGTTGGGGGAACTCTATGTCTTGGAGAATCTCAAAGTGTCTGCAGTTGCTGCCTCTAGCATAGATTTATCTTCTTTTCGTTTGAGTCCTTTGTCTTCTCCGTTTTATCTTTGGCATTCCAGATTAGGACATGTGTCAGTTTCACGTTTACGTTTTTTGGTCTCTAGTGGTGCTTTGGGTCATGTGAACACTAGTGATATTTCAGATTGTAGTGGTTGTAAACTGGCAAAATTTTCTGCCTTACCGTTTAATAAAAGTGTGTCTTATTCTGTTGCTCCTTTTGATATTATTCATTCTGATGTATGGGGACCAGCGCCAGTTTCCACTAAGGGTGGATCGGCCTATTATGTTTCGTTTATAGATGACTATACTCGTTATACCTGGGTGTATCTTATGAAACGCAGATCTGATTTCTTTGGCATTTACAACAACTTTAGAGCCCTTGTTAAAACACAACATTCGGCTGTGATAAAGTGTTTCAGGTGTGACTTAGGGGGTGAATATACCTCTAATGACTTCACTCAGTTACTTGCCTCTGATGGTACCATACACCAGTCATCTTGTACCGACACTCCTGAGCAGAACGGTCTGGCAGAAAGAAAACATCGTCATATTGTTGAGACAGCACGCTCTTTACTTTTGTCTGCAGAGGTTCCTAGTATTTTTTGGGGAGAAGCAGTCCTAACTGCTGTATATGTGATTAATCGTATTCCTACTGCATTGACTTCAGGGATGTCTCCGTTTGAGAAACTATATGGTCACCCGCCGAATTATTCTGCATTACGAGTTTTTGGATGTACTTGCTTTGTTCTTCGTCCTCATGTTGAACGAAATAAGTTAGGGTCAAAATCAGCTATATGTGTGTTTTTGGGGTATGGTATTGGACAAAAAGGATATCGTTGCTATGATCCTGTAAGTCAGAAATTATATGTTTCACGACATGTCACTTTTTTGGAACATATTCCTTTTTATTCCATTCCAGCTAAAACCCATGATGTGACAAAGTCAGATATTCGGCTTATTGATCCCTTTGGGATTGACATAGACGTTCCAGTTCCGGATTCATCCATGCCATCTGGTGTGCCACCTGATAGTGCTTCAGCCTCGCCTGTGCCTGAGTCTGCTCCTTCGACTGTTGAGACTGGAGACCCACCACCTCTGAGGAGGTCTACTCGACCTTGTAAGTCCACCAAACTGCCAGATTTTTCCTATTCTACATATTCAGCCTCATTTGCTTCCTTTATTGCAAACATACATCATTTGTCTGAACCTGAGTCGTATAGAGAGGCTGTGTCTGATCCTCTCTGGCAGAATGCTATGGCTGAGGAACTTGCTGCTCTTCATCATACACATACATGGGATTTGGTTACTCTCCCACCTGGTAAGCATGCGGTTGGTTGTCGATGGGTGTATAAGATAAAAACAAAATCTGATGGGTCTGTTGAGCGATACAAGGCGAGACTTGTGGCAAAAGGGTACTCACAACAATATGGTATGGATTATGAGGAGACTTTTTCCCCCGTAGCAAAGATGACGACTGTTCGCACTATGATTGCTGTTGCATCCGTTCGACAGTGGAAGATATTTCAGATGGATGTCAAGAATGCTTTTCTGAACGGTGATCTCCACGAGGAAGTTTATATGACTCCTCCCCCAGGTATTGACCACCAGCCAGGTGAAGTTTGTCGGCTTCGAAAAGCTTTATATGGTCTCAAACAAGCCCCTCGTGCTTGGTTTGAGAAATTCTCCACTGTTATTACTTCCCTTGGATTTGTCCCGAGTAACCATGATTCAGCATTGTTTGTTAGATATACAAGTGCAGGGCGAATTCTATTGTCCTTATATGTAGATGATATGATTATTACTGGTGATGATCATAGTGGTATTGAGTTATTGAAGCATGATTTGGCTCATCGATTTGCAATGAAGGACTTGGGCTTGCTGCGTTATTTTCTGGGAATGAGGTGGCTCAGTCTAAGAAAGGGTATCTTCTTTCTCAGACTAAGTATATATCTGACTTGTTTACACGGGCGCGTCTTTCTGACAACAGGACTGTAGATACTCCCCTTGAAACCAATGCACGTTACTCTCCTAGTGATGGTGTTCCATTATCAGATCCGAGTCTTTATCGGACTATTGTGGGTAGTTTGGTTTATCTTACGGTTACTCGTCCAGATATAGCACATGCAGTTCATGTTGTTAGCCAGTTTGTTACTGCTCCTACTTTTGTGCACTGGGGAGCTGTACTTCGTATTCTAAGGTATCTTCGTGACACTCAGTTTCAGAATCTCTTGTTTCCCTCGACGTCATCTCTCGAGTTGCGAGCCTATAGTGATGCTGATTGGGATGGAGATCGCAATGATCGTAAATCCACCACTGGTTTTTGTGTGTTTCTTGGAGACTCTTTAATCTCGTGGAAGAGCAAGAAACAAGATGTTGTCTCTAGATCTTCCACGGAGGCTGAGTATCGTGCCATGGCTGTGACTACATGTGAGATTATTTGGTTACGTTGGCTTCTTGCAGATATGGGGGTTCACATTTCTATGCCTACTCCCCTGCATTGTGATAACAAAAGTGCGGTACAAATTGCAAAGAATTCTGTCTTCCATGAGCGTACGAAGCACATTGAGATTGATTGTCACTTCACCCGTCATCATTTGCAGCTCGGGACCATATCGCTTCCTTTTGTTCCATCGTCTTTGCAGATTGCTGACCTTTTTACGAAGGCTCAGTCGGCGTCTCGATTTCGTTTTTTGTGTGACAAACTCTCAATGCTTATTGCTGTTGCATTGTGAGTTTGAGGGGGGATGTTAGCCCATATGTTATTGGGCCTTTAGTTTATGGACCTTTAGGTTATTGGCTATGTATATATAGCCTACTTTTGGTTTAGTTAGTTGGAATGCTTTTCAGATTAAATTGTAAACCTTAGCCTTTCTTTCTATCAAATAAAGTTCTATTAATAGTTTGAACTTCATTCTGTTATTGTTCATAAGTTGGGTTGAACTTATTGTTGAAATTCAAAGTTGTGAATACAAAGTTCAAGCTTCATTTTATTGTTCATATTTTAATTTGAACATGTGTTTGAAGTTCTTATTGAAAAAATACAGATTTTACTAAATTTGAAAAACAACAAATTCTACATCTATGCAACTTTTGATTAGTTTTTTCTATTAAATATATGTCATCCAAATTTAAAGTGACCAAAACTGATTTTATTTGCATTTTTCTTCTTCTAAGCTTGTGTTTTTAATTGTTTTTAGTTCTCTTCTAAACGGTTATTCTGTAGTTCTCTTATGTAAAACTTGATATGCTTTTACATTGAATTGTTGTAGTTTATTTCTCTTTAGTATCTAGTGTTGGCATGAAATAATGAAAATTGAATTATCGGATAGAAAATTTTGATAATTGATATTCGTTAATTCGGTATTTGGTATGATATTTGAGAGTAAAATTTTAATATTTCGAGATCGAATTTAGTACAAGATATTAATATCATTTGGTATTCAATATTTACGGAATACCGAATTATTTACTATATATATATATGTGTATATATGTCTAACTAACCCAATTGACGACAGTATTAGTCATTCAAAAGAATCTCTTGGACCTTGATAATATATTCATAAAAAGCACAAAAAAAAAATATTTTTTGAAATTTAAATGCCATTTACACAGCTCCAACTTTAATATGATATTACTAAATATTGTACCGAATCAAAGTTTAATTTATCAATTATCGCATCAAATTTTAAAAGTATGATATGTGTATCTATTTCAGTTATCGATTATAAAATTATCAAATACAAACTTTGAAAATACCAAATTTAATACCGAATACCCACCCCTATTATGCAGAGAAAAGGATCGGAGACAATCATGTAAACATCAAAGAAGGCATAATTAAGTGGTAAGTTGTAATGTCAAGAAAATTATTGGTCAAAGTTTTTTCAATATTTTTTCTATACATTGATTAGAGTTTTACAATTTTGATGATAGGGAACTAAGTTTTTATCGAGAAATTCTGAAGGAAAATTGATGGATAATTTGTCTACATCGTCATTTCACTTCGTGACTTAGGCATATATCTTGATAAATATTTAAACTATCAATTAAGTATGACTAATCGCTTGAGAGATACTTTTCTCTTTTTAATTTAGGTGAATATCATTGATGTGTTGCTTTTGCAGACAATTAAATAGAACTTTAGTAAAAATTAATCTGATACTAATGAGGTACATAACATGTGTTTGTAACATTATTTTTTTCCTTAGTCACAGTTTCTTGCAATTCTTCTTTTCGACTAATTTTTTTTTACTAGTTTAATTGTGTAATTTGTACTACCAAAAAGCTTCCTCGAGGACTTGATTACTTATAGTTATTGAGGAGAAGAAAAGAGATCCTAAATCATTAGCAGAACACTTGCACAACTAACTAATAATGACCCCACTTCACAAATGTAGTTAACAAGATCACACTTAGTTGAAACTGTTCCAACAATGTAACTAACTAACCAACCTCTAACCCACCGACTAACCAACTTCACTAACTCTATAAATACACTTGTATACTCCTGTAATAGTTAATGATGAATATTCTAATCACTTACTTAATATACTATCTCTTCTATCTATCTTCTTTTTCTATACTTCTCTATCAATTCTTCATAATTTACTACTATTAATTACTCAAATCCTGAGCTTCTCTGCAGTAGTTCTTAGCTACTATCTTCAATCTAATGTATCAATGCTTGATTGATACATGATTTCAGAGAAACACAATCAGCTGATCACAATTATCTGGGAGTTAAGTTCTTGATTGATAAAACAATCGATAGTCAAATATTTGTTTACCTTCTTTCACTTTTTGAAATTCTATCAAAGAAATTACTCTATTCAAGTTCGTTGCATCGTAATGGTGGTTACTGATAGAAGTACTGAGCCCATGAATTTTGGAGTTTAGGTTGATCCTAGTGCATCTAATGGCACACAGGTGCTTGATCATAATCATCCCTTATATCTGCACAATATTGATGTATGGGATCTCTCTTATATCACTTCAGCTAACTGGAGTTGAAAATTACACCTTGTGGAGAAAGTATATGAGAATTGCACTTCTTGGAAGAAATAAATTAGGGTTTATTGATAGAAGATGGAAGAAGGAATCCTTTAGAGAGGAGCTTTGGTATTAATGGGAAAGGTGTAATGCAGAAGTGCAATCTTGGTCAATGAATAGAGTTCCCAGCAGTCTTCTTAGAGGATTGATCTATCCTGATACTGACCAGGAAGTATAGGAAGATCTTAAGTCAAAATTTGACAAGGTTGATGGTTCAAGAACCTTCAACGTTCACAAGGAAATATCCATATTTGTCCAAGGAACCTCATCTATTGTTGCATATTTTACTAAACTAAAAGAGTTATAGGTGGAACTGGAAGCAATTATTCCCCCACTAGGGTGTAATTATGCTAAGTCTAAAGAGTTCTTGATATATCTACAGAGACAGAAGTTATGTCAATTCTTGATGGAGTTAAATGAGAACTATCTGCAGGCTATAAGCCAGATTTTTCTCATGACACCTTTACCCTCAGTCACATAGGCATATGCAATGATCATTAGTGATGAGTCTCAAAAGTCTGTTGGGTCCAGTATTATTGGTCTGTGATGAGCCATGCCATCAAGTTCACATGGTGTTACTCATGATACATCAACATTATACTCTAAGGTTAAGCAATAGAAATTCAAGAAAGGTGGAAATCTATTTCGTGACTTCTGTAAAATAAAAGGTCACACAAGAAAAATATGCTACAAACTAGTTGGATACCCTCAACACTCAATGTTCAATAAAAAAGAGGGAGGCGGTGTCAATAATGGCTATAGAGCAGGACAACAACCAGCTGCTTGCAATGTCCTAACTAAGTCAGATGGTTTATTTGTTTTTTCTCTTAGAACAAGTCAACCTGCACTGCCTCAATACACTCAACCAGGAGCATGTGCGTTCTCTCAAAGTCAGTATGGTCAAATAGTGTAGCATCTAATTCAAGCATAAGTCAAAAAACCAAACAACTCCAGGATCTTCAGCAAATGTAGCAAGTAGCGTTGGACCAGGTATTGGCCTAATTAAAGACTTACTTGTGGCTAAAATTCCTAAATATTGGATTATTAATACAGGAGCAACCAATCACTTGGTGTCTAGCTTAGACATGCTTAATGAGGCTTCTATAGTTGAGATTTCTAATCCTAAATAAGTGTAATTACCTAATGGTGAAATAACACAAGTAACACACACTGGTTCTAGTTCTATATATGCACAGAACACACTAAACAATGTGTATCTTTTACCACGGTTCAAATACAATTTGATGTTTGTTTCCAAGGTCACTAAACAATTAAATTGTGTGGTTTTATTTTACCCTAACTTTTGTGTTTTTCAGGATCTTTACAATGGCAAGGTGAAGGAGTTTGGTAAAGAGTGTGATGGACTCTATCTACTAGTCAATCAAAGAGATGAAAAGGCTATTGAAAATGCTAGTTTCTACACTCAACAGGATGATTCTCAAACTAGTAACTCTGATATAAAGCTATGTCATAAGAAACTAGGCCATGTATCTAGTTCTACCTTAAATAAAATCCCTCCTAATAAGCACCAGGATATAGTAAACAGTCTTAAAAATTGTAATGTGTGTCCTTGTGCAAGCAATGTGGATTACCTTTTGCTACCAATTCAATAAGTACTTCTACTAGCTTTGAGTTTATTCATATAGATGTATGGGGTCCCTACAAAGTTCAAACTTTCGATGGAAACAAATACTTTTTGACCATTATTGATGACTTTACTAGAATGACTTGGGTATATATGTTAAAAATAAAGTCAGATATGTGTGTTATCATACCTATATTTCTGAATTATGTGAGAACTCAGTTTAATAAAACAGTCAAGACCATTAGATCTGATAATGGAACTGGGTTCATGAATGAGGCTTGGACTAAGATTTTTCATCAAATGAGGATAGTCCACCAAATATCTTGCCCCTATACTCCTCAGTAAAATAAAGTTGCTGAGATAAAGCATAAATATCTATTAGAAGTTACAAGAGCTATAAAGTTACAAGCTCAAGTACCACTCAAGTTTTGGGGTCACTATGTACAAACTGCAACTTATTTAATTAATAGACTCCCTTCAAGGGTATAAATGTAACAATTCCATATCAGAGATAACAAACCACCATCTTTAAACTATTTAAGAGTGTTTGAGTGTATGTGTTTTACTAAGAACCTAACACAAACTGATAAGATGTTACCTAGATCCAAAGAATTTGTACTCATAGGTTATTCTGAGGTACATAGGGTTATATCTTAAATGATCTTACTGATTACTATTTCTTTGTAACCAGGGATGTTATCTTCAGAGAAGCTTACTTTCTATTTGCAAAGAAACGCATAGACAAACCAGTATTTATGGATACTATATTAGCAATGCATCACATAGAGGATGAGCTTGAGCATTCTACTGACTCTCAAATGTCTACAACACCTCAACCTACTTCATACGATGCAGTATCTTAACCCCCTAATACTACCAATACATCTCAGGAATAACCTTATCATGTTATTCCAAGGACCAGAAAAACTCATCTTACAACACTTACCAGGAAATCAACCAGAGGAAGTCAACCTCCAATTTGGTTCAAAGACTTCATTTCTCTGAGTTTATATTTGGATTCCCCTTATCCTATATATGATTACATATCTTATGATAACATATCATCTAAATACATTGCTTACATTATTTCATTTTCCTCTCTTACAAAACCTACATCATTTACTAAAGCATCTCAAGATCCTAAATGGATTGAAGCAATACAGACTAAAATTCAAGCGTTGGAAGATAACAATATATGACAACCTTAACTCCAAGAAAGAAGCCAATTAGATGTAGGTGGATATATAAGATCGAATACAAGGAAAATAGAGAAGTTGAAAGGCTAAAATCTAGACTAATTTCTAAAGGATACTGTCAAAAGAAGGGGATAAATTATCAGGAATCATTCTCTTCTGCAGTGAAAATAGTGACAGTGAGATCCATTCTTTCCATGGCTGCATCAAGGCATTGTCACATATATCAGATGGATGTATACAATGCTTTCTTACAAGATGATCTTACAGATAAAATCTGCATGACTTATCTTATGAATTTGTGAGCCAGGGGGATAACAAGGTTTGTAGACTGATAAAATCTCTGTATGGTGTTAAACAAGCACCAAGGCAATGGAATGCCAAACTAACAGAAGCATTGATACGGTTTGAATTCAAGCAGTGCAACTTTGATCACTCTTTTTTCATCAAGAAGACTAAGAAAGGAATAAATATAGTATTTGTTTATGTTTATGACATGTTGATAACTGGAGATAATCTTCTGCTGATAGAAGAAACAAAGAAGGCACTTTAATTGTCTTTTCAGATAAAAGATTTGAGAGAGTTAAAATCCTTTTTGGGTATAGAATTTTCCAGATTAGGTAAAGGTATTCTCATGTATTAGAAAAAATACACATTGAAACTAATGTCTAATCTTGGTCTATCAGCTTCAAGACCAACCACTACTCATATGGACTGCACCTGAAACTTACCACTAAAGAGTATGCTGATCATGTCTTAGACAAGACAACTGTTGATGATGCACTTCTTGAGGATCAATGACCTTATCAGAAACTCATTGGAAAGTTATTATATTTAATTGTCATAAGATCATACATAGTATACTTTGTGCAAACCCTGAGTCAATAGCTACAACTATCAAAACGATATCATAAAGAATTAGCTAAAAGAATAGTAAGATATCTGAAAATACAGCCATGACTTAGAGTTTTTTGTCCAAAAAACTTCAGAACACAATCTCAACATACTATATTTCAGACTGGGCAGCATGTGTACACTCAAGAAAGTCTATAACTGGTTTTCTAGTAAAATTTAGAGAGTCTATGGTGTCTTGGAAGTCCAAGAAATAGTCTACTATATCTAAAAGCTCAGCTGAATCATAGTATAAAAGTATATCTTATACTATGGCAGAATTGGTTTGGTTACTAGGCATGCTTAAAGAGGTAGGATTCAAAGTTGAACTACCAGTAACAGTGTATACAGACAGCAGAGCTGCAATGCAAATAGCAGACAACAGAGATGCAATGCAAATAGCAGTCAATCTTGTGTTTCATTACAGAACAAAACACATAGAGATTGACTGCCATCAGAGAATAAAATCTAACAAGGCCTATTGAAGACTGAGTATATATAAACTAAGGAACAACCCGCAGATATACTGACCAAAGGACTATGCAAGGCTCAATATTCTCATCTAAGCTCCAGGTTAGGCCTGATCAATCTATTCGCAACACCTAGCTTGAGGGGGAGTATTGATGAGAAGCAAAGAGATCCTGAATCATCAGCTGAACACTTGCACAACTAACTAAAAATGATCCTATTTCACAAAAGTAGTTAACAGTATTACACTTAGTTGAAACTGTTCCAACAATGTAACTAACTAACCAACCTCTAACACACCGACTAACCAACTTCACTAACTCTATATATACGCTTGTATACTCCTGTAATGATTAATGACGAATATTCAAATCACTTAGCTAATATACTATCTCTCTCATCTATCTTCTACACTTCTCTATTAATTCTTACTGAGATATTAAGCTTCTCTGTAGTAGTTCTTAGCTACTGTCTTTAATCTAATGCATCAATGCTTGATAGCAATAATAGTTAATTAGATACTGCGTGATTACCTTTCTGTGAAGTGACTTTTGACACATAACTCTTTCACGACCTTTTCTTTTTTGCTTTGAAATATACAAGTTTTATTTGTGTTTGTATGTTGAGTCTTGTGGTGTATTCTAATTAACTATTTAGTTGTTAATTCATTTGGATTATAGACCTAAAGCCTAAAGGTGCCATATATTTTTATTGTGGAACAAGGAAAACATAGAATGTCCTAATGCATAATTTTGGCAACTGGTGTCATTCATTTCTTTATACTCATTGCGAAGGAAATTGCTCAGTAAGGACAAAGTATTGTGATGAAATACCATAAATGAGGCAAAAATATTACATTTGTCTTTCACGAGAACACCAATTTAAAGAGAAAATATATGATTGAAGTTGGATGCGAATAAAATGCAATCTATAAAATTGAGACTATTAATTAATTAGCAATTAAAACTTTTTATGTCACCAACATTACCTTTTTATATTTCAAAAGTTTTAAAGTATAATAATAATGGGTTAACTACAACACACATATTTATAAACTAGTATATAAAAATGGATCAACTATGTGAAATGGTGTAAAAATGTCATTCATATATCTATTGGGCCTAAAATTTCCTTTCTGTCAACTTATTAGGCCCATTTTGCCCTTACATTTAACAACTAACTAATGACCCTACTTCATTAATGGCGTGACATATTTCTATTGGTCAATTAATATTTAATTAAACTAATTAATTTTATTCTTTAAAAACCTAACCACCCAACCAAATAACCCGACCCAACTAATAACCCACCTCAATTCCTATTATTCTTTACCGACGTCTCTTAATGTTCACCGGCTTTTAATCACTAGCATCATGTTGGCTTTCAAGTTTGTTGATGATGAGTAAATAATCTAGCCATACTTGTTCAAATTTTCATAAAAGCTCATTGCTAATGTACCTAAGTTTTTGCTTTTTTCAGTTGCTACAACAATGCTTATTATGCAAAAGTAGGAGGAATAACCACAGTAAAACTGAACAAGATAGAGATGAAATTCTTGGGATCCCTTGATTTCTGACTGTACGTAAGTGTTGAGAGCTTTTATAAGTACTGCTTGTAGCTAGACAAAATAATAGGAATTGGGGTGGGCGGGTTATTTGGTTGGGTCATTGGGTTTTAAAGAATAAAATTAATTAATTTAATTAAATATTAATTGACCTATAGAAATGTGCCACGTCATTAATGAAGTAGGGTCATTAGTTAGCGGTTAATTACGGGCAAAATAGGCCTAATAAATTTACGGAAAGGTCATTTTTGGCCCAATAGATAGATAAAGGATATTTTTACACCATTTCACATAGTTGAAGGGCATTTTAGGCCTTTTTTCCATATAAAAAATATAAATATTTAATGGTATTAATTTGATAGGCCGCGATATAGTGTTGTTTTTCGACAATTTTAGAACTCAATGTGGTGGCCCCAACCCAAGCTTACAAATTGTTCTTCCAAGTCCCAATTTACTATGTATATATCACATTTGCAATAATATTTTAAATAGTTTGAAGTTGTTTGGTTTGTTGGGTTCGAAATTCAGAGGGAGTCATGTGGAAGCTTAAAGTTTGAAAATCATAGAAATGATAATACAGACGACAAATAAAATTATAATAAAAAGCATATTACTGATATTATTTGGCCAATTAGCCAACACATGAAACTAATATTAAAGAAAACATAGACTATTGGGAGAAAATCTCTCCCTAAACAAAGACTCTTTAATGACTACATTGTGGATGTTATTGTGTTATGTTATGGTCTTCTATTTGTAGATGTCAAAAACCTTCCTCCAAGAAAGAGGTTAGTCAAATATGGAAAAGACTTATATTTTCCTTTCAGAAAAAATAAAAGTAATTATTATATTACTTTAATTTTCTTCAAAGAAAAATAAAACTTAAATTTGGTAAGAAAATCAGGGCAAAAACCCTAACAAATCTCCCCTTTTTTGCTTGATTTTCTTGACTTGATCCACCTTCTTCACATCTTTGATCTTTGTTCTTCACATAGTCTTCATCACTGCTACTTGGCATGCTTAAAAATGAAGCTTTTGGGTAAAAAAATATATTATCCCTTCGAGTTAAAAATATTGGATCCCTTTGCAGGGTTATAAGTAAGATTTATTTTCAAATATATAAAAGAACGATTTTTGAAAATGTGATTGTCAATTGTCTCCACATATAGTTTTATTTTGACAAAATATCTTCACTATTATCAGATTGATTGCAACTTTAATCTCAACATGTCCTCAATCTGAACCATCGGACCATTAAACTATAGGCTTTGATACCACTTGTTAGGTTCAAAATTAAGAGGGCATCATGCGGAAGCTTAAAGTTTACAAACCATACAGATGATAATGCAGACGATAAATAAAGCTATAAGCAAAAAACTCTCTCTAGATGACAGTTTCTCTCGGCGAAAGCTGAATGAAGAGGAAAATGGAAGCTGTAGAGAGAGGTAAACACATCTCGCGAGGTGAGGCAAGCAAGGTAGAAATTCAAAAGGGGATCCTTCAGTTGGGGGACTCAAAAAAAAAGGGGGAATGTGAATGTATTACAAGGAATTTTCCCTTTAGAGATGACACAAATCAACAAAGGGAAAATGAGGTAACACCAAATTTGAGTGGGAATAAATCAACACAAGGTGAGAAGAGTTCTGGGAAAGCTAAATGGGTTGATGAAGTTAAAGAAGAAATTGAAATGGGGGAAAAATCAGAAAGCCTAAATTTGCAAGATAAATCTAGTCCGTCGTAGAGCAAAATCGTAGGCAAGCGAGGAATAACTGAGGGATTTGACCTATGATTAATGGCAAGAACAAATCAATTGTGAAGATTACGAAGGAAGATTTTTTTTAGGAGATACAATACTGGTCGACCACAGTTATATGCTATGTTATGGGGTCAAATCCACCACAAACAGTCATAGAAGAATACTTTAATAGAATATGTAAAGATAAAGGTATTGATAAAGTATCACAAGTTCACAGGGGTGTATTTCTGGTTCGATTCCATCAGAAGAAAGATCGGGAGAAAGATGTAGAAGAAGGGGTCTAAATATTTTATAGGAAACCTATTGTGGTTAAACTGTGAAAGGCTGATATTGATGTTACTAAGGAGAACATGGAGAAAATCCTAATTTGGGTGAGGCTAGTTGGATTGGATATTAAGTATTGGGGGTGAAATGCATTAACAAAGATTGCAATCTTAGTGGGTAACCCTCTAAAGGCGGATAAAGCTACCTCGAGCAAAGAAAGATTGACATATGAAAGGATCCTAGTTGAAGTTCCTATCAATATAGAATATCCTAGTGGGATTATGTTCGGAAATGAAGTTGGGGTAATTGTGGAACAAAGAGTGGAGTATGAGTAGAAACCCGTGTTGTGTCAACAATGCAAGAACTTTGGCCATGAGGTGGACAAGTGCTGAAAAAACAATGAGCAGATGCGGGAATGCAGAAGTAGGGTAATACAGAGAAAAAACAATAAACGAATAACACTGTGCAGACAAATGGGTGGATTAAAGCTAATAGAGGAAAACAAAGATGTCCATACATGTATAGAAAATGAAAAGATAATCGGCAACGAGGGGGGAGGGATCAATCTCAACCCGTGAATCTGATGGTTCATAATACACAAGTGGTGACAAATAATTCTTTTGATAAGATACCAGAAGAAAAGCTACATGAGGCATCTACAAGTGGATCAAGTCCTACGGGAAGGCAAGGTACAGGCCCTGGAAATGTAAAGGGTGGGGAAGGCCCCATCCTTAATGGATAAAATGGGGTTTTGGAACACTAGGGGGCTGAATAGGATGGACAAGCAGAGGAAAGTGATGCTTTTCCTGCACAACTCCAAAGTTAGCCTATTCGACCTCCTAGAGAAAAAGATTAAGAGAGACAAAGCTCCTAAAGAAACTTTTAATATTTATGAGGGGTGGTCTTTCACAACCAACTTATCCATGCACCTTAGAGGAAGGATATGGGTAGTATGGAAGCCAATGGTATTTGATGTAAATATAGATATGATAACAAAGCAGCTGATTCACTGTGAAGTTCATCATAAAAGAGACTCTCAAAAAATGAGTATTACATTTGTGTATGGATTTAACGATCAAGGTTTACGAAGATCTTTATGGGAGAGCATAGGTCGTATCCATAGTTTTGTGCAGGAGCCTTGGGCCATCATGGGTGATTACAATTATGTGTTACATAAGGAAGAGAGAGTGAGGAGAATAGTTACAGTAGCTGAGGTAAAGGAATTTAAAGTATGTGTTGTTGCATGTGGATTAGAGGAGCTAAAATCGTCAGGGTCCTACTATACCTGGACGAATAAGCAAAAAGGCGAGGCTAGAGTGCTTAGCCGAATTCATAGAGTGCTAGTCAATTCTGAGTGGCAAGTTCAACTTCCTACGTCGGAAGTGCATTTCTATAATGAGGGGCTATATGACCACTGTCCTACGATTAAGTGGGAAGAGGATGCTCGACCTCCATATAAGAAATTTAAATACTTCAACATGTGGAGCATGGCTGCAGATTTCAAGGAAGGAGTAGGAAGGAGCTAAAGACCAGAAATAGTGGGTAGCATAGTATACCAGGTTGTTAGGAAATTAAATCGGCTTAAAAGTGTCATGAGAAAGCTAAATAGAGAAAGATTTAGTGTAATAGAATTAAGAGATAAAAAGGCAAATGAGAATCTGTGGAAATTCCAAGAAAAAATACAGAAGGATCCAAAGAATATGCTGTTCATAGCTGAAGAGAGTAAATTAGCCCAACAGTATGCAGAACTGAAGCGGGCTAGTGAAAAATTCTTATAACAAAAAAGCAAGATTCAATGGTTGAGAGAAGGTGACAGTAATACAAGGTTCTATCACAACTACCTAAAAGTGGAGAGGAATAACAATAGAATTTTCTCAGTCATAGACAAAGATGGTAACGAGAAAATGAGTATTGATGGCATTGCCCAAGAGCTTACATGCAAATTCAGTTAGGGACTACAAACCATCTCCTGTTGCAATACAATCTACAAAGTGATCTCAAAGATATTGTGTAAAAGGATAAAACTAGTGTTGCCTGACATAACATCAGAAAATCAGAGTTCTTTTGTGAAGGGGCGAACAATAGCACAAAATATTCTAATTTGCCAATACTTAGTACGGTTATATAACCGGAGAAACACTACAAAAAGATGCTTGCTCAAAATTGATTTTAAAAAGGGGTTTTATTAAGGATATGTTGTACAGTCTAAATTTTTTGTACAAGTTCATAAAATGGACCATGAAATGTGTGTAAACCACTGAATTTTGTATTGCGCTAAATAGTGGTGTGTATAGAAGTATTAAGGGTGCAAGGGGGTTGAGGCAAGGGGAACCAATCTCCCCGCTGCTATTAGTGATATGTATGGAGTATTTTTCTAGGATAATGCAGTGGGTAGCTAAGAAACAAGGGTTTGGTTTTCATACAAGGTGCAAAAGTTTGCGGTTAAACCACTTATGCTTTGCTGATGACATGCTTATTTTTAATAAAAGTGAGTTTAATTCTGTGATGCTTATGCTTCGAGCTCTTAAAACCTTCTCTCTGGCATCTGGATTGAATGCTAATACGAATAAGTCTAGCATCTATTCTGTAAATATGACTAAGGCGAAGTTAGAAGATATATGCAGTAACAAGGTATAAAAAAGGGCAACTCCCATTCCGATACCTGGGAATTCCAATCTTTGCAAAGAAACTATCTACCATGGATTATGAAGTACTAGTTGACAAGATGACAAGTAGGGTAAAGACTCGGGGCTCAAAGAACCTTCATATACAGGAAGGGATCAATTGGTGAATTTTGTTATATTATATATGCACTCCTATTGGTCATCTATAGTTATATTACCAAAGAGTGTTATGAAGAAACTGACATCAATATGCCAAAATTTCTTATGGGATGGCAAAGTACATACAACCAAAGCTTCATTAGTAGCATGGGACTTGGTATGTAGACCAAAGATTGAAGGTGGTACGGGCATAACTGAGGGTGTGACGTAGAATGAAGCGGTAATGGCGAAGTATGTTTGGCATACAACTAGCAAAGTAGATAATCTATGAGTGCGATGGGTCAATCATGTGTACCTGAAGAATACAAGTTGGTGGCAATATACCGCACCTAGAGATTCGTGTTGGTACTGGAAGAAGATTTGTGATATCAAGGCAATGTTTGCAGCAGGTTATGTGTTGAATGTCTGGCTGAAAATGAATGGGACAATACAATACAGAGTGGCTATGCATAGAGAAATGGACCTGAAGAGACCTGGCTATATTGGAGGGGGGTATGGAACGGGGGCAGTGTACCAAAACACCAATTTATCTGCTGGTTAACAATGCATAAAAGGATACTGACGAATAATAGACTGAAGAAGATGAATTTGATCACGGATGAGACTTGTGCACTATGTGGAAGGATGAATGAAGATATTGATCATCTATTTTTTCAATTTTATTTCTCTCAAATGTGTCTGGAAAGGATTATGCAATGGCTCCAAATAACAATTAAGAATCAAATGTTGCAAGGTTGGTGGACGAGGATCGCGCGAAGGGATAAAGGAAACGTGAGCAGGACTTTCCTATGGGCAATTACTGTTGTAACTATCAACTATATCTGGAAGGCTCGTAATGACGTGATGTGGAATCAGAAAATTTCTAGACCAAAAATGGTTGGTAGGCGGATCCAGTTGGAGTGTAAATATAAGATTACAAAGATATTAAATAGAAGGAAGATATGTCGAGACAAAAAATGGATAGAAGATATACTAGTAAGAATTGTAAATGAGAGGGAAGGGTAGGAAGAAGCAACTGGGCGACAATGCTTGGGTGCGATGTTTAGTCTGTTGTTCGTATTTGTTATGCGTATTTTGGGTTGTTTATTGACAGAACACTGGATGTAAAAGTATGGGGTATATGAATAAAGAAACGTTGGCTTTACTTGACAAAAAAAAAAAACTATAATAAAAAGCATATTATTGATATTATTTGGCCAATTGGCCTACACATGAAAACTAATATTAAAGAAAACATAGTCTATTGGGAGAAAGTCTCCCCTAAACAAAGGCTCTTTAATGACTACATTGTTGATGTTATTATGTTATGGTATGAGAAGGGGGAGTCTTCTATTTATAGATATCCAAAACTTTTTCTCGAAGAAAGAAAGATGTTAGTCAAATATAGAAAAGAATTATATTTTCCTTTCAGGAAAAATAAAAGTAATTATGGTATTATTTTTATTTTCCTTCTAATAAAAAAATAAAAATTAAATTTTGTAAGAAAATGTGGGCAAAAATTCTAACACTATTGTCACAATCAGAAAACAGTCCACAACTGTAATCAATCAACGAAATTAATTTTTAATTTGAATTTTTTTATCTATAAACGAGCATATATAATTATATATATCAAATCATATTTCAACTCAAACCATGAGCATTCACATAAACATCTTGATTATGCTAAAAAGAATCATATCATACTATACTACTCCTTATAATAGCTGAAGTGAAGCATAACCATATTATTATCAATCATTCAACTCCTTCAAAATCCTCAATTCTCATAGATCATTTAGGGTTTAAAATTTGTTCTCTATATGTGTTACTTAATAAGGTGGGGGAAAAAGAAACCACTAAATTATATGAATTAGTACTATTCATTAGTCATTTGAAATGTGAAAAAGAGAGAGAGAGAGAGAAGAAAATGAAGGAAATCAAAATTATGTAAGTGAAGAGTTTTTTTTTTTCCTAATAAATAGATTCAATCATGTATAGTAGAAAAGATAGATGGAGGGGTCTTAGTTATGTTAATTAATAAAAGAACAATTTATGAGAAATTAAAATGGGCATCAATGAGTTACCAACTTTTTCATGCCATAAACATGCAATAAGACTAAAAACCGCCAGGTCGTGGCACCACACTTCTTAAGAGTTTATTATTGAGAAAGTTACCTTCAAATTCAATGACTTAATGTTTTTATATATGTTTTTCCTTATGTTTTTTTTAAAAAAAATTTTTTTTGGGGGGTTTTAACACTATTTTTAAATTCTTTTAATTGAAGGTCAAGCTGCTCGGTTGCAGTATCACGTAGTAACTCGTATTCATGCAGAGTTTGTTGAAGGATTACATCCTAAAGGAATGCAATGTAGAAAACCTATCTTCATGCAAGCATACTTATTCTTGTGAACGAAAAGTTATTTTGGTCCTTTAGTTAGGTATTTATTCTTGTCAAGTTAATATGATTGATGCAGAAGTTATCCATATTGAATCCTACATAAAATAAAATGCGAATGGCAGTAAGATATGATCATACAGGTATTACTTATACGGAAAATGAAATATCAACCAAAAACAATACAAAATGAGACTAAATTCTATACTGAGATATAGTTTTCTAGTTTGAGAGCGGATATATGATTTAAAAAAATCTTTTAATTAAATTCAACTTTTTGGGGGTTGGTCTATATATTTGAACTTCAAATAATATGTCCATTTTATTAAGTTTAAGATGACATCTTATTTTTGAGATTCAAATTAGTGTCATGTGTCAAATAATTTGATATACTAAATCAAGTAAAAGAGTCAATAGAATCATGTCGCATGTCATAACATGACGCAAGATGCCTAGTTTGATCAAAGGGCTACGAAAATGTGTCACGTCACACTACTAAAAACATGAAATTTCCGTGAATGTATCCGTCAAAACGCTATGGGAAATATGATATTTTGCATGGAAACTATTTGAAAATTCACGTTATTTTAGTAGGTTGTGTATGAATGATCTATTTTGACCAATCACATACAATCTTGAATCAAATCAGCTAATTTGATATAAATAAAAAGCAATTGAACTTATGATACTCGTTAAAAAGCATATATTTCTCTATTTCGGATTTGTTGATCTCTAGAGTCTTGCGTATATATTGTTTAACTAAACATAAATAAGATAGTATGGAATTCTTCTTCTCTCAATTTCTCAGTTGAAATACACATTAAAAGAGTCAAACATGAAAGGATATATAATTGTCATATTCCATGGATAATAATTCCAAGAAGAATGCCTAACTAAAAGGCTATTACTATATCCAGATTTTGTATTATTTGTCATTTAGAAAGTTGTAGAAATAGAATTATCATTCAAATTAAAGTGGGGAACACATAGGAATAGGCATATAAGACCTTGAGATCATGAAGGACAATGTAAGAGAGAGCGTATAATTAGATGTTGACCAACTCATGTTTGAAGAAAAATGAACAAACTTCACGAACTCCATTTTAATTGAAATGAGAAAATGACAAAAATGGTCCATTACGTTTGGAGGTAGATATTATAATTTGTTAAATATATTCATAAAGTTTTGATCCTTCAATTAGTTTGCAAATATGAAAATGTTAGCTTTGTGTTAAATATTTAACAAATGATTAATACAGATTTAAAAAATATATAGATTTGAAAAGTTGAATCAAATCCTTTAAAATGCAATATCAAAAATTACATCATACATGACAAATTACTAAAAATACTATTGCACACAAGAAATAGCAAAAATTGCACCCCTAAAAATGAGTTCTCATTTTTTAAAAATAAAAACTTACATCTTTGTTAAATTTGACAACCACAATTTATTGAAATCTGATGGAGATCGTAAATTTGAAAAAAGTTAAAATTATTCAAAGAAATATTTAAGGGACTATTGTAAACCTACTTCAATTATAATATATCATTTCTTGTAACGAGTTCTATTTATGTTTTTTTTTTCTTTGGAGGAGATACACGGGGTAATTTTTGACAAAATGATAAAAATGACCCCTTATGTTAGAGGTTAGATTTTAAATAGCCTCTCAATTTGAACTGAATAGATTTGATTTTTTAAATTTGTCAAAAGTTAACAAATTTTGTCTTCATCAAATATTTATCGAAGTTTATCAATTATATTTGAAGAGAATGATGGAAAAGAAATTGATGAAAACTCATATTTAAAGGTACAGTTTTATATTCTCCATATTTTGTTTGACTT
This sequence comes from Capsicum baccatum var. pendulum, assembly GCA_030864225.1. NCBI lineage: Eukaryota > Viridiplantae > Streptophyta > Magnoliopsida > Solanales > Solanaceae > Capsicum > Capsicum baccatum. The sequence goes on along the minus strand of CM061553.1, from coordinate 65,444,751 downwards.
TTCATTTTATTAAGTGTGGAATTGCAACATTCAAATTAAAGTGGGGACACGGAGAAATTATAAGTATATAAGACCTTGAGATCATGATTGACATTTGACAATAATTGGATGTTGACTAACTCATGTTTGTAGAAAATTAGCAATTTCACCAACTCTATTAATTGAAAAACTGAAATGGTATCAATTGAATGCAAAACATTTTGTTTTCTTTTCTGGTTTTAGATTAAAACAACTGTAAAAAATAAAAATAAGAATTAAAATAAAGGAGGAAAAAAAGACCAGCTACAGTTTAGTGTGGAGATAAAAAGTTAGAGAGTATCAAATCATGATTTTAATACATTAAGCCAAAGCATAAGGAAAAAGAAAATTGAGAGAATCAAAATGATGAGAAAATGACAAAATTACTTGGGTTAATAATGTCTTATTAAATGTTTACGAGGCCTTTAAATTTTTTATTTGGTATACGTATTGAATACGGCATTTTCGATTAATTTGAATATGCAACGTAATATTAATTAAAAAGAAAAATATTATTTATCACCAAGATATCTTCATCTATTGTCAAGTCTCGAACCCTTAATTGAGAATTATATCCATTCACAATCCTTCATGATGCTTTTCTTATTTGTTGATATCCAAAGTTATTAGTTTATTTTTATTATCAATTTCTAATATTTTTTTTTTGATTGATTATAAAAATGTATTTAATTTTTTTTCTCGTTCTTGAATCCGTTATCATTTAACTCGAACAGACAATCATCTACGAAAGACACCTTTTAAAGTTATCTCAAAGTTTCAGTTCTTCACTTATTTTAAAAAAATAAAAATTGAATTGATTCATATTTTTCTTATTGATATATTTAAATTGTAGTATATAACAAAATGTAATATCTAACTATGAAATAAAATACATAAGTTACATTGTCTTCCTGAAAAGATAATAAAATAGAAATCGATTATAGAGGTTTATAACCTTGATAATTGATATCAGAATAAACTATTATATTTCGCAAGAGCTTCACTATTTCACTGTCTACTTTGATGCTGGAAAACTTTTAGAAGAATGAAATAAAATGTGCATTTACAATTATTTAAGTGATTTTTTTTTTTTATTTGGTAAAATGATTTTAAGTGGAATATTATTATATATTTTATTTTTGCCCAACTCATTCTCTCTCCTCAATGTGAAATATTAGGGTCTTGATAAGAAAGAGAGAGAATGAAATTAGTGGAATGGTCAAAAGAGCACCACACTCGAAAGACCAATACCATTCAAATCTAAGATTTTGAGAACTGACCAAGTTGTTGCCTTTGGTCAAAATGATTCCGCATTATATCATAAAACCAACTAGACGAGAGAGTCGTTCTTAAACAACTCTTACATTGATCTCACGCCAAATGACAGTAATCACATATAAGTTGTAAATTACATAATCATAATATGCAATGTAAGTCGATTAAGAACTTTTACTTTCTATAATGAAATATCATTTAGGTACCAATATGAAAAAATATCATAGAAAAGGACGATTAAATAGAGAAACATCAACCTGTTATAGGAACTTCCCACAAAATTTGATGTTTGAGAGGCCTACTAAGGTCATAACATTATTTGACAATCAAATCAGGGCACTTTCAGCTAGAAAAAAGTATAAACCCAATAATAAGTACCCACTTTCTTCCCTATGATTGAATTATTGCATGGGCGCCAATGCTTATGAAATGACAGAGAGTTATACAGTATATGTGAAGAGAATGAGCCAAATATTTATATATGCAGAAGTCATTTGTCTTGGCCTTCACAAATCTTTTATGTATTGTTTTAATAATTTGATAAGAAGTCATCAATGGTGGTATTACCACCCGAATCATTATAAAAAACATAAAAGTTAGTGAAGTTAGTTACTGTTCAGCACACGTGCATCTAATTACAAAGAACTTGTTGATGTAATATATCACAATTACAATAAATGATTAAAGTTGAAAATAAAATGAATAAAAGTGAAGAAAATAAAATGATATTCTTCTTGACTGAGGCGCGGATATCTCGCTCTCTTTAAGGAGATTCAAGCCCACTGCGGCATAATCTACACCGATTCAGCTGTATATCTCTTGACGCAACATCCTATCAACGATGTACAACTTAAGCAACTCCGAATTAGTTGAAGAGTTCAAAGCTCCACCTAAGGGTGTTAAGCGGGCCGGGCTGGGTCAACCCGGAACCGGCCCGTGAGATTTAACGTATACATATATACACATGTATACGTTAAATATATATAAAACATATACTACAATATATATATATATATATATATATATATATATATATATATATTATAATATATACACACATTAAATATATAGTTAATAAAACATATACACATGTATACGTTAAATATATACGTCTATAGAAAATATATACACATATATACGTACTATTAAATATATGTACTACTTTAAATAAAATATATACTACAATATATATATACTACAATATACACACACTAAATATATAGTTATATACTAATTTCTAAAACATATACACATGTATACGTTAAATATATACTACTTTAGAAAATATACACACATATATACGTACCATTCAATATATATGTACTACATTAAATAAAATATACTACAATATATACACACACTATATATATAGTTATATACTAATTTATAAAATATGTACACATGTATACGTTAAATATATAGTCTATAGAAGATATATACACATATATATGTACCATTCAATATATGTACTACTTTAAATAAAACATACACTACAATATATATATATATATATATATATATATATATATATATATATATATATATATATATACACTACAATATATACACACATTAAATATATAGTTGTATATTAATTTCTAAAACATATACACATGTATACGTTAAATATATACTACTTTAGAAAATATACATATATATACGTACCATTCAATATATACATACACATATAAAATAAATGTATTTCTTTAAATAAGACATATGCTACTTAATATAATAAATTAATAATATTTTATAGTAAATTAGTAATACTTAAAATTAATTATTTAATTTAAACTAACAATTCAATTTAAATCATTAAATGGAAAAAATTACAAAGGACTAAGGAGTGAATGAATGTTGAATTTTATTGATTGCAAAATGATCCAAAATTTATAATTTACATGGATGGAAAATCTACAAATTTTGCATCATTTTTTTCAACTCATTCATGTTAATATTAACGGGAACTTGCATAGGATAGTCAAAGTCAATGGGGGTAAAACCATGCATTGGACTTGATTTTGCTGAGTTCTCCTGTGAAGTCATAATTTCTTCTAGTCTCTGCTTGTCGTTCGGCTCTGCTTCTATTCCTTGATTTCTTCGTTCGACTCTAATCCTATATCTAAGGCAAACTAGAACATTCATTGCATTGCTTCCCAATAAATGTCGGCTGTCTCCAAGATGTTGTCGTTCCTGACTAAAAGCACTCTCCGATGCAATGATTGACATTGTAACATTCAGGATATCTTTAGCTAATCTTGAAAGCATAGGATATTGTGCTTCATTATTCCTCCACCAATTCAACATGTTGATCCATCGTCTGCGATCCTCTAGTGGTGATCGGAGATAATACTTCAACTCTTTCTGATAAGTTGTTGTGTAAGCTCCCTCCTCAACATTGTTCCAACAAGGTGAATCATAAAAGTGATCAGGAAAAACACTATGTGTCAGCCTTTTAGAAGATGATGGCTCCTCAGGAGGACGAGGAGCGACAGTTGGAGTGATACTTTTCGGCACAACTAAATCAAGTAAATCAGCATAGTGGTTATATATTTATCTATGTAAGCGTTCGCATCGGCCATAGCCGTCCACAAATCAGGTTTTTCTTGTTACTCATTATCAGAATCATTGTTAGTATTTATCTCTAAGTTAGCATAAATACGAGTACTAAAGTGGCGCATAGTAGTATATTTCATGCACGAATTTAGCATAGCACTAACCAAGCAAATACGGGAAATCGAAAAAAATATTTTTTAAATTTAGCAAACATGGCACCAACAACTTCTTTGTAACCTTTTTTATTTTTATATTCTTTGAGCAAATCATAAATATCGGTTATATATGCCAAAAAATTACAAACAGTAGGATAATAAGCACTGAAAAATTCAATCATAGCTATATAAAATTTTTCAAAAACTTAACAAGATCATTAATTACAGCCCAGTCAGAATTATATAGCATGCAGTGGGTAGAATCAGCAAACGAACCATAATGTTGGTTAAAAGATAGTGTAATAGGAACTCTATATTTATAACAAGTTTTTAAAAAATCATAAGTAGCATTCCATCTATTATCATATTCTTCAGGCATTAATATCGGTGCAAGTCCATTTTGGTTACATTTAAGTTTAAAGTCTTTAATTCTTCTTCTATGATTATCTCCTTGAATAAAACCAATGGCAAGCCGAATTTTTTCAATATAAAGCACAAAAAACTCAAGATCATCTCTTACAATTAAATTTTATATATGAAAAACACATTTAAAATGAAAAATTTCAGGTAACAACAAAGATAGCTTAGATTTTAACTTTATTATAGCAGTCTTATTGTTAGAATTATTATCAAAAGCAATACATAAGATTTTATTTTCAATATCGTAAAATTCTACAACTTTAGTAATCAAATCAGCAATAAAATCTCCAGTATGTTAACGATCCTCATCATATAAAAAAACAAGAATACCTTTCTGCATAATAAAATTACCATCTATCCAGTGACAAGTAATGGTTAAATAATCATTTTTATTTATAGCATGACCAAGATCAGAAGTTAGGGACATTCTACATTGAATATTTTTTAACAATGTTGATAAATAAAAATAATATTGCGAATGAAGTCTAAAAATATCAGCCCTACAAGTACTTCTAGGAATACCATTAAATATAGGATTATAAATTTATAGAATATATTGAATAAAGGCATCAGAAGAAGGAAAACTAAAAGACAAACAATCCAGAGCTACCATTTTAGCTATTTCTTCTCAATCCCTCAATTTATCGTAATTCTTCATTACCTAACCGGTTGTTAGGTCCATTCTAGTTTGTGTTGACCTAGCAAAGTCTGTACCACCTCGTACAATATTTAACTCTCTTTCTTGATTATCACTTATATGTCTCATTAAAGTACCCGTATCCCCTTACTTGCCTCCTTTTTTATGCTTATATATTTGTTAACAAATATTGCATTGTACCTCAATAGCTGATATACGATAAAAAAAATTATCATGCAATACTAGTTGGTTTACGAGCTCTTGGGGCATGAGGAGGATGGGGAGGGAGATTAGTCAGATCTAACGTTAGCATTTTCTATTGTGGGTGTCTCACCAATATTTTCATCATATTCATCTAAATTAACCGCATCTACTTTATTTTCTTCTTCTATACCATAATTTTTCTGAGCTTCAACATAATACATATCATAGGCACCTACACCTATTTGTTTCTCAAAAGGTTGACTAAGCGGTACCAGAGGCAGAGACACATGGGTATATCTACTACTTGAAGTACCTCTACTGCTAGTAATTTGGTTTTTACTACCATTACCACTTTCGGGGCAAATGTTTTAACACCTTTAGTGGAGAGGTTTCTTAATTTATCCATAATATAAATTAAACTAAAAAATTCAAAATACACAAATATAATAAAATTAAATATTCAACAATTAATACACTAATTAAAAATTAAATGTAAGAGATGGAATGCCAATACCAAATTTTAGAATTATCCAAAGGTTTCGACTTTAGAAACTTCCACTCATACTTTGTAATGGCAAAATTAAAAAATTAAAAAAATTAAAGTGAGCATTTTAGGAAATATATAGAATATTTGAGAATTGAGAATTGAGAATTGAGATTTGAGAGAGAACACTACTAGAAAATATTAAATTTTCGACGGCCAATGTAGTCGGAATTTAAGATATTTCCGACTATTTTCCAACTACTTGTGGTAGTCGGAATATAGCTTGTCGAAAAATCGCTTCCAACTAATGTAGTCGAAAATGTAGTCGGATATTTAATAAATATTTATTTAATAATTATAAATATTCCGACTACAGTAGTCGGAATTTAATAAATAATTATTTAGTTATTTTAATTATTCCGACTATCGTAGTCAGAAATTTAATAAATAATTATTTAATAATGTTAATTATTTCGACTACTGTAATTAGAAATTTAATAAGTAATTATTTAATTATTTTAATTATTCATACTATAGTAGTCGGAATTTAATAAATAATTATTTAGTTATTTTAATTATTCTGACTATCGTAGTAAAAAATTTAATAAATAATTATTATTTAATAAATATTTATTTAATAATTATTATATTGCATTAGTTTACACTGCTTTCAGATTATAAACAATAACTAATGTATTTTTCACAATAGGATCAAACACGACAAAAAATTATAAATACAACCACTTTAAACCATTCAAAACAAACATCAAATCAAATAGTTTAAACATCTAAATGTCACAACCAAAAACAAGAATAATAACTACAATCTAATTATCATCAGATTCATTATCTTCCTCGTCATGAAATAGTTGCGGCATGTGCTTCTTAACCAACTCCTCTAGTTTATCAAATTTAGCAAACCTAGCATCGTTAGCTGCATATTTCTGCGTCAATTCCATAATTTAATTTTGCATCGCTTTCATTTCTTCAACAGTTTGCAAAGTAGAAGAGGAACTGGGAAACAACGAAGGAGTACTCGAGGATTGGAGAACTTCTATCCCGTAGGTTCTACCTTTCTTTGGACCACCTACCACAGTTGTCCACATATCATTCATTTCTGTAGGTGATGGTTGGACCATGGTACCATCCTCTGAAGTAGGTTGGGTTTGATGCTACTCTTCTATGCTTTTTTAAAATTCTTCCTAAAAGAAAAATTATTTGTCAGTACGTAAACAAGAAAAGTTGAGTAATAATAAAACAATGTTTGTAAAAGTTATTATCTTACATATGCAATCCTAGTACGCGGTTTGATCCAATCTCCTCTTGTTCGTCCTTGTTTTTCTTCCTTATGCATCTCTTCGTAGACCTCAAGATAAGGGTGCTCTTTTCCCCCATTTTCATATTCCTGCAAAATTAGATAAATATGACAATGGTACTAATCATGATTATAACAATGGTGTTGATGGTGCTGAGCTAAGTCTAGATGATACTACCAGTGGTGCTGATGGTGCTGAGTCATAAAATAAAATTAATTTCCAAAGGTTACTAACAGGTTGGGGATATTGATTTAATTGAAAAAGTTTGGTATGATAAGGTAACTATTAAATTACAACACTCTTAAAACATATACTACTAACATAAAACCTAAGGTTAGTTCGAAGATTAACCAAGATATTGTTTCTTGATTATGCCACTTTATTGATTCCAAATACCTTTGTGGTATTGCTTTACGGCGTGGCATGTTGTAATTGTGTTAAGTGAAAATGGAAGTGAAATTCTGCATAAACATTGGACTGATTTGCTGACTTGAAGGCAGTACTTAGCTGGGTTTGGTATTACTCCACTCTTCATTGAAGTGCCATGGTTTTGTTGTTGTATATGTATGACTTCAAAATAAATATCACTTCATAATGAATTTGGGAAGTTTGACAATTCAGGAGTTACATACTAGTACTTATGTTCATTTGCTTTTTATTCTTTTCTCGAAGATTGATCTTACAACTAAACCACTGCATGAAAACTTATTTTCCAAACACACATAATTAGGTTTTTCAAGGAAATCAATGTTGATATTTTGATGGCTGTGGTATTGTTGCATCTGGATGCATATAAAAGCTTTACATAGAACTTAATAACTATATGTCTAGCATGAAGAAAGGGAGTCAAATTTAGGATAAAGCAAATTTGTTATTAGGATTAATTTTTGATCCTATGTTGTTAGGGATTTTTAATTGATAATCACTAGAGTTTATTTTCTGAGTAATGTTTCTAAAGAAAAACAGAGAAGTTCTGAAAAATTATGCATTGCCTAATATCTTAGAGAGGGCATTTGGTGTAACAAATTAGTAATTTAGGCACTAAGCATGTAATTTAGTTGTCCTAAGTTCTTGTATACAACTGCTTGTTACACACTACAACCCGGTGTTCTTTTATAAAGCAAATGGACTATGGGCTATTAACTCTTCATCCAACAACTAGTCTTCTCCTAGTCTCAGTTTAATAGCCCTTTGCCCAAACTTATCACTTAATTTTAGACACTCGAACTATTTCTACTTTTGAAGTTTAGCATATCCCTGAATCATTTACTGCAGCAACAGCAGTAGCTACAATTAAGGCAACAATGACCCAGATAAGATAAAGGTCGAGATAAGCTTAAGAGCCCAAGCTTAGTAGGCCGGAGTGCGTTCTTGCTAGTAGATAGGAGTGCTTTATTCATAGCTTTAAGTGATACTGAAATATCTTTTAAAAAATAAAGTGAATTAGTAAATGTAGAAAATTCTTGACAGTTAAATACTGTCAACTCATCAACTGTGTCTTAATGAAGGAATTCACATACACATACACTAATTCTTTTCTTCTTACTTTGTAAAACCATTAGGCAGTGTGATACAAGATCAAGTTCACAACAAACGAAACAAGCAACAACAAGAGTAACAAGATGTCAACAGTAATACTAGTGAATCAAAATAGGCCACACGCGGGTTCACTAGACTTCAAGATGAACAACAAGAAGAAGATAACAACAATAGTAAATCGAAAAAGCCCCACACGACTTCACTTTGTTGTGTTTTAGAACATTGAAATAAATCAAAAAAATCAGAGATTTGAGATAATATTACCAATCTTCGTCGGTGGGTAGTGAAACTCATCGAACCTCTTGTGTGCAATGAGCCACCCGTTTCAGACACTCTATTTGCCTTTGCCCGTTCCCTCCTTGCCTTAAATTCAGGAGTATCCCATTTTACCAAGAACTGGTCCCACACACCAGCATTCATCCAACTAGGTTTTTTAAAGTTCTTTCGGGCCTCATATAAGTGTTCTTTGATCCGTAGAGCTACTTTGAACTTGAAAATGCATTGTATTTCATTTCTATGACAAGAATTCCATGCACACTTTGTCTGCAAAATAGTTTAATATAAAGTCATGAAATAAGTTGACGGATACAAAGGTCAATTCATCAGTGATATCATAATGAAATGTTATATTCTTTGATTTGGATTATACTATAAATTGGTTCCACATAAGAACTTTGACGTCGAGTTTAATCTCATTCCAACTACCCCACGCTCCGTGTAAAATGGTTTAATTGCTTCTATAATCATATGTCCGCCGCTACACGTGAGAATGAACTTGCAATAAAATTATATTAAATTATCTTATATTTCAAAAATTTTAAAAATTACAAAAAAACACAAGGTTTACTTACCCATTACCACCATCAGGGGCGATAATTATGGGGAAGAGCTACTATACAGACTATTGTAGGTAAAAGAGATTTGGAACTGGTGGGGCAGTGGGGGCATGAAAAATATATTTGGTAGTGAAATATTTGCCCTTGGTGGAGGAAGAATATTTGTAGTATCTGGTGGAAAAGTTGTGGCAATAGGTGGTGGTGGTGGTGGTGTATATTGACCTGTGGGAAGATTATTAGTTCCTTTCTTACCTTTCTTACGCTGTCCATTACCATGACCTTTTGATGCTATTGATTTTCTTTATTAAGCTCCAAGAAAAAATAGAACCACAATATAACAACATAAACAACAGATTTGGCAAATGAGTTACAAATATATAATTACTCATACAGGAGTTAGCTATAGAAAACAATAGACAACAAGAGATCAAAGCACCATCAAAGAATTGGAGTATGAAAAACAAGGCTGTAAACTCATTAGAATAAGTACCTTTTGATTAATACCCACACTGATGCAGGACTAGACAACATTTGGTTATTTCTTCTTTTAATTAAGTTTCCTCTTAGGTGCAGAAAATGTCAAAAATAGAGGGAAGAAGAAATTAGGTGCAGAAGTGGAAAAAAAATTACGAGTTACAATGGTTGACCTTTCACTTTAGTCTTAACATCATTTTGGCATTTTATCTTCTTCTATTTCTTTAAAATAGAAAAATAAAAGGAAATAGAAGTACTCTAGCTAATTACTTTAGAAATGAGAAAGAAAAATAACAGATAAAGAGGTCTAAAATTAAGTACTAGAACAATTTTATAACATTCTTATGAATAAAAAAAATAGAATGAAGATTAGAAAAGTCCTGCACAAATATATAATAAAAAATAGGATACCTTAAACTAAAGCTACATCTAACAAAAAAAAAAGCTAAATTCATTTACTAATAATAATACTCCATCCTTTTCTAATCAAACATCAAACATGAAAGCAGGCCTCAAGAAGAAAAACGTTTGGCTACTATAACTAACTTATACCTAAAAGTTAGGTAAACAGTTAGGCATATGCACTGATAAGTCAATAGCAATAACCAAATTGTAGCTGTATGAAATTTATTTGTGTACTAAACTAAAAATAGGTTTAAGCATATCATGTGCATTTAGTAAAGGTGCGTGAAAGCTCGCTTGGACACCATGTTATCAAACTAATCAATTGAGATGGAGTAACTCTCTTAAGCTTGTCTTCCAAACTGAAGAAGGCTATTATGGTGCCTCTAACAAGATTAAGGCATACCAGATGGGTTTCAAGATATATTTGACTTATATGTTTTACCATGTCTGCTAATTGGTATTAGTGGTTTAATACTTGGTCTTATTATGGTAATGCAAGGGACATGGAGCAAGCCTACATAAAAATAGGGACCTAGTCTTTCCTTTTTTTGTGGTGTGTCTAACAATCCAACTAGTTTCCTCAGAAACTGGTCATCTAGAGTCCATGCAATTCAGTTTTCAATCCAATGTTCCAAACAGTTAAAGTAAAAGTTGGATAATTTTGAATCAACAAGTCAATACTTGTCTTTTCTGTCAGTTTCTGATATTTAATAGTCAAAGCTTGTTAATAATTCAATATTAACTGCTAATACATAGAAAACTTGAAAGCAAATAACCAAATGCTTGTATCAAAGAAAGAGGCAGTATGTTTCCATATGATGTAGATAGAACAACCATACAAATGAATGCAGTGTAATAAGAAAATGCAACAAGACAAGCAAATCATGTTGCATAGTTACTGTAACACCCCGATTTTCTGAATCGAAATGCTACACGGTGCTTGTGACCCCAAAGGACTACAAGCTTACCCATGACTGATATCTGTACCTGTATACTGCATAATATATTATAAAATGTGGAAACATGAGCATGAAAGGCCATAAGGTTTGAACTGAATAAACGTCTGATAACAAAATGTCTGAAAAAGGTATAACAATACCAAAATAACTCATAAATACTAAAAATAATGAGATCTAAATATCTAATCTGACATCTAGTCTAAAAGCCTCTAACTGAACTGACTAAGGAGTTGAAGGAACATGTCTCCAACTAACTCTATCTAGCAACTGAATAGTAAATATAGCAATAATCATATCGTCCTCGAATGAGAAGGACTCACTGCAAACTCTGAACACTGGAATGCTACTGCTGATCTGGAGATTATGCCTCTGAACCTATGGTGTAATATAAGAGAAAGCACCATAGTGCAAATGCATCAGTACATCTGAATGTACTGAGTATATGAGTGAGGTAGGCTAAATGCAAAAGGGTTATATGCATGAACAATGCTGACTAATATGAACGTGAGAATACATACATACATACATAATTGTAATTGAACTCGTGGAGATAGTGACTACTGAGTCTGAATACTAACAACATGAGTGTACTGATACTGAGATACTGAATAGATAAACGACTATTTTTGACAGTTAAAATTATGAATAACTGGTCTGGTTGACTGTCTGATATCATAAATTTTGATAACTGATATGACTGATACATGAGTTTAGAAAACTGATATAACTATGATGATCGGCCTAACCAATGTAACTGATACTGAGCGACTGTATCTGACAGTCTAAGTTTTGATGGAACTATCTGAGTTCCATTCTACTTAGAGTAACTAAATATGAGATCAGTCCCATCTAGCGGGTGATCATGAGTATACTGATAATAAGGATGATTTGACTTAGTTTGAGATCATTCCTATCTAGTGGGTGATCTTTAAATCTAATGATTTTGATACTGATTAATAATAGTTGAGATCAGTCCTAGCTAATGGGTGATCTTAAAGTCTATTTACAATGATAAGCATTGACTATATCTAACAGTACTGAATTTGTACTACTAAGCTGATTTGACGGTGTCTGAAAGCCCTGATTCTGTAATTAAAACTATAGGATGTGTTCATCTAACCGACATACCCCAAGATAAGCTGACTGGGGTCCAATATCTTCCCTGAATGGAAGGGTGTCAATACCACACCACCAGTAAAGACATCTTCTATAGATTCAATCCTAAGCTAGCGGGTGACTCCTGGGATCAGTCCTATATATATAAATGTGCTAACGGGTGACCCCTGAGTATGTCAATCCTATCTAACTGGTGACATCTCATACCTATGATGGCTATAAGTTCTGGAACTTAGGGATTGCTTCTAAGGATCACAGTCCTAATCTAGCGGGTGAGTCCCCATCCCTAGGCCTTCTCGGTGCTGAATCCTACTCCCATCTAAAACACACTGAACAAAATAACTGGGACGAACTGAATAACTAAAATGAACTGATTAGTAGAACTAATACTGATTAACTAGACAGATACTAGTGGTATTGTTTAGCAGAGCCAAAACTGAGTTTACTGGATTCCGATGATGGATGAAATATAATGAGTTTTGAGAATTGATTAAGAGTACTGAAGTTACAGAGATTTACTGTGATTATTGAGGTTACTGAGCACTGATATTACATAGATTTTTGAGTTCTCCTCAGTCACATGACTAACTGAATTCTATAGATGGCTTAACTGAAAATATCGTGATAACATGACATGGATCTAGGTCGGGTACGAATACCCCCAGGACTCGATAGAAACAAACTGACACACATGAAATAACTTGATCACAAGATTTGAGTCCACAATTCATAATATCATAAGTAAGGGATATCATATTTCATATAGTTATTCAACATCTTAAACATTGTAGGGAATTCATGGATATATTTCGTGTATATATTGTATATCTCCATTATCTTACATGCTTCATACCACCACAATAGATACATATGAAAAGCATGGAATTCAGATTAAATTATATAGCTAATATGGACTTGTCATTTAGACATCATAGAACCATACAAACATGAATTTCTAGCATCCTAAGCATTTTATCAAACACCTTGTATGCATTCTTTAAGGCATAGGTGGGTTTCATGCTTGCACCATATTAAATCACCTAAAGTTCATGGTTTTCAATTAGCAAATATATATATTCCATAAAAACACCTTTAGACATCACATTTAAACTTAAACAACAATCGTCAACATCTACATACTCATATCACCACAAAAAGTTTACAAAATAATATTTAAAACATGGTTCTTGAGCTCCATGAACGGATTACATCCGTAGATGAACACTACACATACCTTAGATTAAGAATTCATGAAGACTGATGGCGAAATTCCCTTGAAATAGACTCTTCTATAAAAACCCTACGACATGTTCTTGAGAGTTTTGATGTTGAGAGGAAACCCTAATCTCGTGGTTGAGAGTGTATGAGAGAGCTTTTTGAGATGTTTAACTAAAGAGAATGGAATATAATACGCTCATTAAGGGTTATAAGTCATGGGAAGTGTTGGAAAAAGACCAAAATACCCTTACTAAAATGTCCCTCAATTACTAAAAAAATATACTTGACGTCATCCGTGATAGGCCGTCACGTCCGTGATAGGCCATCACGAATGGTCATCACAAAAGGGGTCCGAATTCTTGATTTTAGGCCTAGGGCTGATAACGTCATCAAAAATATCGTCAGAATGTGACACATCATCAAAAAGGTCGTCAGAAACATGATAGCCCATCAGAAATGTCTTCACCATTTTCCAGCTTGACATGCTGGAAAAAAATGGGGATAATTCTTTGCTATGATATTAGATTTAGGCAAAATTGGAAAGATAATTCAAAGAGCTTTAATTTTATATAAAGTAAACCACCCAGTTCGTCATATACAATGAGTTATGATCGATTGAATTTGACTCAAGTTTTGACGCTCACTAAAACTTGAACGATAGGAAAACTTTCAACTTGTACTTGAGTTAGGGGACCTCTATGATCTAAATTCATGCTTAAATAGATTCCCACACTGCATAATTGATTAGCACACTAAGTTTACATAGGATTCAAGGATTTTAAAATATCTACACATAGAAATGATGGATTTTCATCCTACTCTGAAATGTGGGGTATTACAATATCTCTCCTTTGGGAACATTCATTCTCGAATGATATTGGATTATATGAGAGAAAATACAACTTACACAAATATATAGCATGAATGACTTATCATGATTTCATGGCTGACATGATTGAAAACTGAGCATATCATACTATACATGCATATCTGATGCATGGGTAGCATATTTATGAATGTAGGACTGAGTGTTTCGATAAAATGAGAATGCATTTCTGAAGCTTAACTGATAAGTTTAATCCATGCATATCTGATGCATGATTATATGACTGACATGATATGTGAATGCAAGACTTAAAGTACTGATAGGCTGACCACACATATCTGATGTGTGACTACATAACTGAACTGACTCACGAACATGCAACTGAACATGCAATGGTAAAGGAACTAAGATTGAAATTAAACATGCGAATATGACTGATTCTGCTACATGACATATGGATTGAACTGAACCTCTGAATACTTGACTTACAACTGAGGTCTAACTTGAAGGTCAACTTATGAGTACCCTCTATTCTAGACTGAATTCATTACGCAAGGGAAAATTGAAGGATCTAAGGCATGAGAGTGTTAAGATAAGGTGGGGTATCTCCCCCTTGGGATGCTATGTACCTCTAAGAATGCTTACTTTACGGAGATACTGGGTGATTCACAGGGAATCTACAAACTAGATTATAACTAAACTTTGGGAGTCAGAAACTAATGAATGATGCATGAGGTGAACTGAACTTGCAACTACTAGGAGGTTTTACTTTGAAATAGTTACATTCTCTAAGATTTTAGATAGCATGAATAGATGCAAGGAAGAGAAAACAAGCTATACAAATCTGACTGCTTACTGACACGATAGAACTACTGAAAGAAGGGAAACTATTCCTAAACCATCTCATAGCCTCCTGCACATAAGTGTGGTGCACAACACACGCATGTACAAGACTCTACTAGATGCGGGTTTAAGACTTCCAAGGACTCTATTGAACCTTAGGCTCTGATACTAAGTTTGTAACACCCTAATTTTTTGAACCAAAATGCTACATTGTGCTTATGTCCCAGAAGGACCTCAAACTAACCCATGACTGATATCTGTACCTATAAACTGCATAATATATCATAAAATGCGGAAACATGAACATTAAAGGCCATAAGGTTTGAATTGAATAAATGTCTGATAACAAAATGTCTGAAAAAGGTATAACAATACCAAAACAACTCATAAATACTAAAAATAATGAGATCTAAATATCTAATCTGACATCAAGTCTGAAAGCCTCTAACTGAACTGAATAAGGAGTTGAAGGAATATGTCTTCAACTAACTCCATCTAGCAACTAAATAGTAAATGTAACAATAATCATATCATCCTCGAATGTGAAGGACTCATTGCAAACTCTAAACACTGGAATGCTATTGTTGATCTGGAGCTCGTGCCTCTGAACCCATGGTGTAATATAAGAGAAAGAACCATAGCATAAATGTGTCAGTACGTCTGAATGTACTGAATATATGAGTGAGGTAGGCTAATGCAAAGGGTTATATGCATGAACAATGCTAACTAATATGAACGTAAGAATACATACATGCATACATAACTATAACTGAACTCGTAAAGATACTAACTACTGAGTCTGAATACTAACAACAAGAGTGTACTGATACTGAGATATTGAATAGATGAACGACTATTTATGATAGTTCAAATTATGAAGAACTGGTTTGGTTGACTGTATCTGAAAGTCCTAAAGTTGAATACTGATATCATGAATTTTGATAACTGATATGACTGATACATGAGTTCAAAAAACTGATATAACAGATATAACTGTGATGATCAGCCTAACAAATATAACTGATACTGAGCGACTGTATTCAACAATCAAATTTTTGATGGAACTATCTGAGTTCTATTTTACTTAGAGTAACTAAATCTGAGATCAGTCCTATCTAGAGGGTGATCATGAGTATACTGATAATAAGAATGATTTGACTTAGGCTGAGATCATTCCTATCTAGCGGGTGATCTTTAAATCTAATGATTCTGATACTGATTAATCATATTTGAGATCAGTCCTAGCTAATGGGCGATCTTGAAATCTATTTACAATGATAAGCATTGACTGTATCTAACAGTACTGAATCTGTACAACTAAGCTGAGTTAACTGTGTCTGAAAGCCCTGATTCTGTAACTGAAACTGTGGGATGTGTTCATTAAACCGACATGCCCCAAGCTAAGTGACCGAGGTCCAATATCTGCCTTGACTGGAAGGGTGTCAGTACCGCGCCACCAGTAAAGACATCAGCTATGGAGTCAGTCCTAATCTAGCGGGTGACTCATGGGATCAGTCCTATATATATAAATATGCTAACGGGTGACCCATGAGTATGTCAGTCCTATCTAATAGGTGACATCTCGTACCTACGCTGGCTACGTAGTTCTGGAACTTAGGGATTGGTTCTAAGGATCTCATTCCTAATCTAGTGGCTGAGTCCCCATCCCTAGGCTCACTCGGTACTGAATCCTACTCCCATCTGAAAGATGCTAAACAAAATAACTAGGCTGAACTGAATAATTGAACTGAACTAATTACTATAACTGATACTGATTAACTAGACTGATACTAGTGGTATTATTTAGCGGAGCTAAAACTGAGTTTACTGGATTCCGATGACGGATGAAATATAATGAGTTATGAGAATTGATTAAGAGTACTGAAGTTACTGAGATTTAATGTAATTTACTGTGATTACTGAGGTTACTGAGAACTGATATTATTGAGATTTATAAGTTTTGCTGAGTCACATGACTAACTGAATTATATAGATCATGTCTTAACTGAGAGTATTGTGATAACATGAATGAATCTAGGCACACACCTACTTTTTCAAGTACGAATACCCCCAGGACTCGATAGAAGGAAACTGACACACATAAAATGACTTGATCACAAGATTTGAATCCACAATTCATAATATCATAAGTAGGGGATATCATATTTCATATAGTTATTCAACATCTTAACATTGCAGGGAATGAATGGATAGATTTCGTGTACATATTGTATATCTCCATTATCTTACATGCTTCATACCACCACAATAGCAACACATGGAAAGCATGGAATTCATATTGAAGTATATAGCTAACATGGACTTGTCATTTAGACATCATAGAACCATACAAATATGAATTTCTAGCATCCTGAGCATTTTATCAAACACCTTGCATGCATTCTTTACGGCATAGGTGGGTTTCATACTTTCACCATATTAAATTACATAAAGTTCATGGTTTTCAATTAACAAACATATATACTCCATAAAAAAACCTTTAGAAATCACATTGAAACTTATACAACAATCGTCAACATGTACATACTTATATCACCACAAAACGTTTACAAAATAATACTTAAAACATGGTTCTTGAGCTCCATTAACGGATTGGATCCATATATGAACACTACGCATACCTTAGATTAAGAATTCATGAAGATTGATGGTGAAATTCCCTTGAAATAGACTCTTCTATGAAAACCCTAGGGCTTGTTCTTGAGAGTTTTGATCTTGAGAGAAAACCCTAATCTTGTAGTTGAGTGTGTATGAGAGAGCTTTTTGAGATGTTTACCTAAAGATAATGGAAAATAATATACTCCTTGAGGGTTGTAAGCTGTGGGAAATGAAGGAAAAGGACCAAATTACCCTTACTAAAATGTCCCTAAATTACTGGAAAAATATACTTGACGCCATCCGTGACAGGCCGTTAGGTTCATGATAGGCCGTGAGGAATGGTCATTACAAAAGGGTAAAAATTCTTGATTTTAGGCCCAGGAACGACGACGTCATCAAAAATGTCGTCAGAATATGACGACATCATCAAAAAGGTCATCAGAAACGTGATAGCCCATCAGAAATATCGTCACCGTTTTCCAGCTTGACATGCTGGAATAAAATGGGGATAACGCTTTGATACGATATGAGATTTAGGTAAAATTGGTATCATTGGAAATATAATTCAAATAAATTTTATTTTATATAAAGTAAACCACCCAGTTTATCATATACAATAAGCTATGGCCGATTGAATTTGACCCAAGTTTTGACGCTCACTAAAACTTGAACGATAGAAAAGATTTCAACTTTTACTTGAGTTAGGGGACCTATATGATCTAAATTCATGCTCAAATAGATTCCCTCACTACATAATTGATTAACACACTAAATTTACATAGGGTTTGAGGATTTTGAAATATCTACGTATAGGAATGATGGATTTTTATCCTAGTCCAAAATGTGGGGTATTACAATATCTCCCCCTTAGGAACATTCGTCCTCAAATAATAATGGCTGAGATGAGAGAAAAGAAAACTTGTATGAATATATAGCATGAATGTCTGATCATGATTTCATGGCTGACATGACTGAAAACTGAGCATATCATACTGTACATGCATATCTTATGCATGGGTAGCTGATTTATGAATGTAAGACTGAGTGTTCCGATAAACTGAGTTTCTTAAACTGAGAATGAATATCTGAAGCTTAACTGATAAGTTGAATCCATGCATATCTGATGCATGATTATATGACTGACATGATACGTGAATACATGACTGAAAGTACTGATAAGCTGACCATGCATATCTGATGCATGAATACATGACTGAACTAACTCACGAATATACGACTGAACATGCAATGGTAAAGGCACTAAGATTGAACTTAAATATAAGAACATGACTGATTCTGCTACGTGACATATGGACTGAACATCATAAACTGAACTGAACCTCTGAATACTTAACTTACAACTAAAGTATAACTTGAAGATCAACTTATGAGTACCCTCTATTCTAGACTAAATTTGTTATTCAGGGAAAAATTAAAGGATCTAAGGCATGAGAGCGTTAAGAAAAGGTGGGGTATCTCCCCCTTGGGACGCTATGTCCCTCTATGAACGCTTAACTTATGGAGATACTGGGTGATGCACACGGCATCTACAAACTAGATTATAACTAATGAATGATACATGAGATGAATTGAACTTGCAACTACTTGGAGGTTCTACCTTGAAATAGTTACATTCTCTAAGATTTTGGATAGCATGAATAGATGCAAGGATGAGAAAACAAGTTATACAAATCTGAATGCTCACTGGCATGATAGGAATACTGAAAGAAGGGAAGTTGTTCCTAAAACATCTCATAGCCTCCTGGACATAAGTGTGGTGCACAACACACACATGTAAAAGACTCTACTAGATGCAACTTTCAGACTTCCTAGGACTCTATTGAACCGTAGGCTCTGATACTAAGTTTATAACACCCTGATTTTCTGAACCAGTATGTTACACGGTGCTTATGACCCTGAAGGACCACAAGCTAACTCATGACTGATATCTGTATCTGTATACTACATTATATATCATAAAATGTTGAAACATGAACATGAAAGGCCATAAGGTTCGAACTGAATAAATGTCTGATAACAAAATATTTGAAAAAGGTATAATAATACCAAAATAAGTCATAAATATTAAAAATAATGAGATCTGAATATCTAATCTGACATCTAGTCTGAAAGCCTCTAATTGAACTGAATAAGGAGTTGAAGGGACATGTCTTCAACTAACTCTATCTAGCAACTGAATAGTAAATGTAGCAATAATTATATCATCCTCGAATGAGATAAAGTCACTGCAAACTCTGAACACTGGAATGCTACTACTGATCTAGACCTTGTGCCTCTGAACCTAGGGTGTAACATAAGAGAAAGCACCATAGCACAAATGCGTCAGTATGTCTGAATGTACTGAGTATACGACTGAGGTAGGCTAAATGCAAAAGGTTATATGCATAAACAATGCTGACTAATATGAACATGAGGATACATACATATATACATAACTGTAGCTAAACTCATGGAGATACTGACTACTGAGTCTAAATACTGACAACATGACTGTACTGATACTGAGATACTGAATAGGTGAACGATAATTTATGATAGTTTGAATTATGAAGAATTGGTCGGGTTGACTGTGTTTGATAGTTCTGAAGCTGAATACTGATATCATGAATTCGGATAACTGATATAACTGATACATGAGTTTAAAAAACTGATATAACTGTGATGATCAGCCTAACCAAAGTAACTAATACTGAGCGATTGTATTCGACAGTCTATGTTCTGATAGAACTATCTATGTTCCGTTCTACTTGGTGTAACTAAATCTGAGATCAGTCCTATCCAGCGGGTGATCATGAGTATACTAATAATAAAGATATTTAACTTAGTCTAAGATTATTCCTATCTAGCGGGTGATTTTTAAATATAATGATTCAGATACTGATTAATCATAGTTGAGATCATTCCTAGCTAATGGGTAATCTTGAAGTCTATTTACAATGATAGCATTGACTGTATCTTACAGTACTGAATCTGTACTACTAAGCTGAATTGACTGTGTTTGAAAGCCCTGATTCTATAACTAAAACTGTAGGATGTGTTCATCTAACTGACACGCCCCAATCTAGGCTGACTAGGGTCTAATCTCTTCCCTGAATAGAAGGGTGTCAATACCGCACCACCAGTAGAGACATCTACTGTGGAGTAGTCCTTATATAGCAGGTGACTCCTAGGATCAGTTCTATACATATAAATGTGCTAACGGGTGATCCTTGAGTATGTCAGTCCTATCTAACGTATGACATATCATACCTACGCTGGCTACATAGTTCTAAAACTTAGGGATTGCTTCTAAGGATCTCAATCCTAATCTAGTGGGTGAGTCCCCATCCCTAGGCTCAGTCGGTGCTGAATCCTACTCCCATCTAAAAGACATTGAACAAAATAACTGGGCTGAACTGAATAACTGAACTGATTAGTAGAACTGATACTGATTAACTAGACATATACTAGTGGTATTGTATAGTGGATATAAAATTGAGTTTACTAGATTCCAATGACGGATGGAATATAATGAGTTTTGAGAATTGATTAAGAGTACTGAAGTTACTGAGATTTACTGTGATTACTAAGGTTACTGACCACTGAGATTACTGAGGTTTCTGAGTTTTCCTGAGTCACATGACTAACTGAATTCTATAGATCATGGATTAACTGAGAGTATCATGATAACATGACATGGATCTAGGCACACAACTATTTTTTTGGGTACGAATACCCCCAGGACTCAATAGAAAGAAACTGACACACATGACATGACTTGATCACAAGATTTGAGTCCACAATTCATAATATCAAAAGTAGGGGATATCATATTTCATATAGTTATTCAACATCTTAAACATTGTAGGGAATGCATGGATATATTTCGTGTACATATTGTATATCTCCATTATCTTACATCCTTCATACCACCATAATAGCAACACATGAAAAGCATGGAATTCATACTGAAGTATATAGCTAACATGAACTTGTCATTTAGACATTATAGAACCATTCAAACATGAATTTCTAGCATCCTGAGCATTTTATCAAACACCTTGCATGCATTCTTTAAGGCATAGGTGGGTTTCATACTTGCACCATATAAAACTACCAGCTATTTTTTTGGGTACGAATACCCCCCAGGACTCGATAGAAGGAAACTGACACACATGGCATGGCTTGATCACAAGATTTGAGTCTACAATTCATAATATCAAAAGTAAGGGATATCATATTTCATATAGTTATTCAACTTCTTAAACATTGTAGGTAATGCATGGATATATTTCGTGTACATATTGTATATCTCCATTATCTTACATCCTTCATACCACAATAATAGTAACAAATGAAAAGCATGGAATTCATACTGAAGTATATAGCTAACATGGACTTGTCATTTAGACACTATAGAACCATACAATCATGAATTTCTAGCATCCTGAGCAGTTTATCAAACACCTTGCATGCATTTTTTAAGGCATAGGTGGGTTTCACACTTGCACCATATAAAATTACCTAAAGTTCATGGTTTTCAATTATCAAACATATATATTCTGTGAAAACACCTTTATACATCACAGTGAAACTTAAACAACAATCGTCAACATGTACATACTCGTATCACCACAAAAAGTTTACAAAATAATATTCAAAACATGGTTCTTAAGCTCCATGAATGGATTGGATCCATAGATGAATACTACACATACCTTAGATTAAGAATTCATGAAGATTGACGGCAAATTTCTCTTGAAATAGACTCTTCTATGAAAACCCTAGGGCTTGTTCTTGACAGTTTTGATCTTGAGAGGAAACCCTCATCTTGTGGTTGAGAGTGTATGAGAGAGCTTTTTGAGATGTTTAACTAAAGAGAATGGAATATAATACCCTCCTTGAGGGTTATAGTCATGGGAAAGTGAAGAAAAAAGAACAAAATACCCTTACTAAAACGTCCTTCAATTGCTGAAAAAATATACTTGACGCCATCCATAACAGGCCGTCAGGTCCGTGATAGGCCGTCACGAATGGTCATCACAAAAGGGGTCCAAATTCTTGATTTTCTGTCCAGGGCTGACTATGTCATCAGAATTGTCATCAGAATGTGACGACGTTGTCAAAAAGGTCGTCAGAAATGTGATTGCCCGTCAAAAACATCGTCACCATTTTCCATCTTTATATGCTTGAATAAAATGGGGATAACTCTTTGTTCCGATATTGAATTTAGACGAAATAGGTATCGTTGGAAATCTAATTAACAGAGCTTTCAGTTTATATATAGTAAACTACACAGTTCATCATATACAATGAGTTATGTTTGATTGAAGTTGGACCAAGTTTTAACGGTCACTAAAACTTGAACGATAGGAAAGCTTTCAACCAGTACTTGAGTTAGGGGACCTCTATGATCTAAATTCATGCTCAAATAGATTCCCACACTACATAATTGATTAACACACTAAATTTACATAGGATTCGAGGCTTTTGAAATGTCTACGCATAGGAATGATAAATTTTCATCCTAGTCCAAAATGTGGGGTATTACAGTTACTGGAACTACAAATGTTAACAAAGAAAAGACACTATATTGTCAAGAAAAATAGCAAAAAGCAGTAGCTAAAATACAGTTCCAAACCTTGTTACAACACATTACTACTATTAATAGCAACTCAATCCTCATCGCTTTTTTCAAAGTCATTCATCAATTCTTCCCCATTACTTGTTTCATATTCATTGATCGATTCTTCCTCATCACTTGTTTCATTTTCATCAAGTAAATCTTCCTTGATTATTTCATTTTCATCAGTTGGATCTTCCTCGTCATTCACCCCAAATGTTCCTTCTCCATAATCATGAACATTCAATCTAAGTTCAGAAGGATCAAATTCTTCATATAGGCCTTCGTGCTGCAACTCACCTACTAATTCATCATCCACCCTTTCTTCAACTCTTGAAATGTCATTCTGATATGCTACATCTAATGCATCCTCCACTACTACTCTACCCACGAGATTTGTTTTTATAACTACCTGCCATGCAGATTTATTCTTTTTCAAAGGATAAGGTGCGTAATATACTTGTTTCATATTTTGTGCAATGACGAATGGATCATAGAGTCCATACTCTATTGTACGCTTAATTTCAACTATTTTGTACTGAGGGTGCACCTTTGTACCTAACCTAGGCATAGGATCATACCACTTACACTGAAAGAGAACCAATTTTTTCTTCGGTCAACCAACATGATAATCGAGTTCTAAAATCTCGTGAAGCACACCATAATAATCAACACCGCCATCACATTTCACCCAAATCTCACTATTATTGGATTTATTGCCCTTAGAGAACTCTTGTATATGAAATCTGTACCCATTGACAGAGTACTTAGAAAACTTTCTGACTTTAGCATCAGGTCCCTTAGCTATATCACGTAAAAATTGGCCATTTGAGTCATAATTAAGTGGATTATGAACCTATAAAAAATTCAAAAAAAGTAAGAATTTTAATGTACATGAGATTCAACAAAAGTGTAAATCATGTTAAATATTTAAGTTACACTTACATATTCTCTAAACCCCACTGAAAACATAGGATAAACAGCAGCATCCCCGTATAAAGCTACGAAGTAGCTGTCCGACAAAGTTATGACTTTTATTAGGTTAAAGCTTAGATAGACCTTGAATGATTGTCCTTAATATAAATATACTCACTTATAAAAAGGCAATACCCTAGGACGATTTAATAATACATGTGTTGTAGCTGACTTAAGCTCTGCCTCATTCAAATATCGAACTGAACCACCTTTCGAACTTTCTTTACATGGTTGATTGAATATTAAAAATGGTGGTGCCGAAGGATATGTATTGTCTTCATCATCATTCCTATTAGGTTTGTTTATCAGACATGGTAAATCATGTTTAAAATAATATGAACAAAAATAAAAGGTCTCTTTAACCAAATAAGCCTCACATACTGATCCCTCAATTCGAGATCTATTTTTTATGGTCCGCTTACATTTGCCAATAGTCCTGCATAGTATGATCTTTTAGATGAAATAATGTTCAATTAAAACACATGAAGGTAAATGTTAAAAGTCAATACGTCTCAAAGGTATACATCCATCGACACTGAACAAGCCCTCCAAGTCGTGCCTCTCACACAAGGTGAATTGAAAGATGCTCCGTAACATAAAAAAATAGGAGAAATTTTTTTTGACAACTTGTTTAAGGTTAAGCGAATGTTGATATCCATCAAAGATAGGTTCTCCCCCCTTAATGTGTTAGAACATAAATCTTTGAAAAACAAGCTTATATCTGTTATGGGCTTCCAAATTCTATCGAGCAATGCACAGAATGCAATAGGCATCAATGACTCCATGAAAATATGACAATCATGGCTCTTCATAGAAGTCAACTTTCCTTCCTTCATGTTAACACACCTAGACAAATTTGATGCATATCCATCTGGCATTCTCAAATTGTTAACCCAATCATAAATCACTCTTCTATGCTCTAAAGTGAATGTGTAACTAGCCTTGGGCTTCTGAATCTTATTGTTTAAGTATGTCAGGTACAACTCACTGCGCCAATAATACTTCTTTAAGTCCATTCTGGCCTTCAAGTTATCCTTTGTTTTGTTACTTACATCCATCATAGTATTAAACAAGTTATCAAAGAAGTTTTTGTCAATATGCATGGGATCCAGATTATGAGGCAGAAGATTATCCTTAAATAATCTAACTCCCAAAATATGCTCCGTTTAGTACAGTTATGTGTAATACCATAACCAGGTATCCTGGATGGTGGATACTCTGTTACCTTAGGCAGATTCCTCACTCTATCCCAAATTTGTTCTCACAACAAAATTGGTGGTGGTTTCTCAAAATCACTCTTATTCTTCATAAAATCACTAGTATTTCTCCTAAACTCACGTTGCATTGGCAAGAATAAATGGTGATAATCAAACCATAAGTTTTTACCCCATGTTTCAAAGTGAATGCTTTTGCGTCTTCCATACAACAAGGGCAAGCTAAATTAACCGCAGTCGACCACCCAGACATCATTCCATAAGCAGGAAAGTCATTTATAGTCCACATCAAAGTAGCATGCAATCTAAAGTTTTGTTTCATTGATACATCATATGCTTACACACCTTCGTGCAACAATAAGTTTAACTCATCACTTAATGGGTATAGGTATACATCAATCAAAACTTTTGGATTGCGAGGACCTGGAATTATGAAAGTTAGAAATATATACTGACTCGTCATACACAATTTAGGCGGGAGATTATAAGGAGTCATAAACACTAGCCAACATGAATATGCTGTAGCTGAGATAGAAAATGGAGTGAATCCATCAGTAGATAATCCCAACCTAATGTTTCTTGGTTCACTAGCAAAATCCGGATACACACTATCAAAATGCTTCCATGCTTCTCCATCTGACGGATGACATAAAACACCAGGTGGTCTTTTATTTTCATAGTTCCATCTCATATGAGAGACAGAACTCATTGATACATACAACCTCTTTAACCGTGTTATAAGGGGTAAGTAATGCATCGACTTCAAAGGAACTTTCTTCCCTTTGGCATGTGTGACTTCCTTATAATGAGATTGATTATAAAATTTGCAATGTTCTAAATTTGCATCTTCCTTATTGAATAACATGCAACCTTTCTCGCAACAGTGAATCCTCTCTGATGAAAGTCCTAACTTAGAAACCAACTTCTTTGTTGTGTAGAATCTTTGGGTAAGTCAAGTTTATTTGGGTTAAGTTCATTATTAAGTCCAATGATAGAGTTCATTCCCTCTTGAGAAATAGAATAATCCTATTTAATACTCAGTAACCGAACGACAACAGATAACTTAAAATGCACTGATCCTTCATACAATGGATGACTAGCTTCATTTAACTATTCGTAAAAGTGATTAGCCTCATCATTTGGTTCATTTTGATCCCCTGAGTGTGTCCCAAAAGCATCCCTGACCATCTTACTATATCGTGATATTTCAACATTATTCTCTCCTATTGGACTTTCAACATAATTTTGAAAAGTAAAATTTTTAGCAGTACTACTCTCTCCATGAGCTGTCTACACAGTATAATTCAACATAAAACCCTTCCTATACAGATGTAATGTAACATCATTTGGACTCAATAACTTGCAAAACTTGCAATTCCAACAAGGACACCTAGTTGTCCCTTCAATAAGAAAATCATTAAGTGTTATTACTTTAGCAATAAATTCAGCTACCCCAGCTTTATATCCTCCCTCAACCCCGCACGATTAGGATAAAGTCTATTATACATCTATGTATGATCTTCATTTTCCATCTACACAAGAACGACAATAATAATAATGGAGAAAAGAAACAAAAGCAAGAGAAATGAAACAATAACAGGGTTGTTTTGTGATGCTACTATGCAGTGAACACAAACATAAAACTAACTAAGAATCGAAACTGAAATATCTAATTAACAATCAAATAATCTCAATCATCCCATCATAATTTATATCGATAGTTATCATGACGACATATTTTTCGCATTATTATTATTTCTCACTCTATATATATACATATATTCTTCTTGAAAATGAAAAAGAAATAATTTGTATACGATACACCCAAAACTCAAGTTGAATAAATTTCAAATATATATTTCAAAGAAAGATCTTTGACAATTTTATTTATTGAGCAAGTTTACTGATTTTTATTCACTACGATAATAAAGCTAGAAAACTATTTCTTTTCAAATTTAAATTGAAGCTCATTATGAGAAGTAGGAAGCACAACTATAAATATTAACCAATTCTTTTGGAATCTTTTGATTAACCCCAGTCCTATGGGCATTATTCTCCCAGCTCACTCCCACAAGTTATTATTGTTGCTTAATTATCATAATAGTAGAACAAATATAGTGTTTCTATTTAATTGTTAAAAAAAGGCTAAATTAAACTAAATTCTACATCTTAATTATTTTATCCATATTTAGTACTACTATAGAACTTTAATGGGTTTTCTAGATATCTTCACCACTAGCATGTCCTTGTAATAACTGGCTTTTATCATAATAGGTCCAAAAACTAGTAAACCAATAATTTATTGTGCAAATTCCAGAAATTAAAAAATATAAATTTAGTGTGAGAATTCCATATGAGCTTTTTTTAATTAAAAATTAAAAAAAAAATTGAAAATGGAGAAGAAGACTATTAAGAATGGCAATGAGGCTTCGAGAAAAGGCAAAAATTCTTACCTGTTGAGAGCAAAAGTAAAAATCTTCTTTGTTCTCTAAAGAATAACTAAAGAAAACATAAGTAATTCTGTGTTAGAAACGAAAATCATAAGTAGAAGCAAATCTGTCTTAGAGGCAAATCACACCTCTTCCAACTTAAAAATGTTGTGGTCGCCGACCGTTAAGACTCCACCAATTCCGTCGTTGTCGTCGCCATTAACAGTCGACCAATGCCATTGCCATTGTCGATTTAGTCGCTGTCGCTTATAGAGAGAGAAGGGTTAGAGAGTAGAGAGAATTCGGAAAGTGGATTAGAAAGGATGACTTATAACTTATATAATAACATTTTCGACTACTTCAGTCGAGAGGGCGTGTGGATAGTGATGGTAGGCTGAGGGTTGGGTCTTGGAATATAGGGACCCTTCAGGGTAAGTCCATAGAGCTTGTGAAGATCCTTAGGAAGAGGAGGATCAATATTGCGTGTGTTCAAGAGACCAAGGGGGTAGGGTCTAAGGCTAGGGATGTGGATGGTTACAAGCTGTGGTACTCTGGGAGCGAGAGGCGTAGGAATGGAGTTGGCATCTTAGTAGATGAAGAGTTTAGAGGTTATGTCGTAGAGGTTAAGAGGATCAATGATAGGTTCATGACTATTAAGTTGGTCATCCGGGGGTTTACCCTGAACGTGTGTAGTGCTTATGCACCGCAAGTGGGCTCGGAGGGGGAGGAGAAGATGCAGTTTTGGGAGGCTTTGGAGGAGGTGGTGAGAGGCGTGCCTAGCTCGGAGAAGATTGTTGTAGTAGGAGATTTCAATGGGCACATCGGGGCGTTACCGGGAGGCTTTGGTGATATGCATGGTGGTTTTGGTTTTGGGGACAGAAATGAAGAGGAGACTACTCTATTGGAGTTTGCGAGGTCCTTTGGGCTGGTGGTGGTGAACTCGGGCTTCCCAAATAAGGACGATCACCTGATCACCTTTCGAAGCACGATAGTCAGGACCCATATTGACTTTTTATTGCTTTGGAAAGGGGATAGAGTGTTGTGTAAGGACTGTAAGGTCATCCCGAGTGAGAATGTTTTGACCCAGCATAGGCTCTTGATTATGGATTTAGGTATAAAGAAGAATAGAAAGAGGAGGAGTAAGGAGGGTAAACCTAGAATTAAGTGGGGCGGCATGACGCCAGTGAAGGCGTGGGAGATAGGAGAGAAGTTGGCGGGACTGAGGGTGTGGGAGTATAGGGGGGACGTGGATAGTATGTGGGATAGGGCGGCTAGGTGCATCAGGGAGAATGAAAGTGAGGTGTTGGGTGTTTCTAGGGGCCGAGCCGGGCATCATCGGGGGGATTGGTGGTGGAATGAAGAGGTGGAGAAGAAAGTGGGGACCAAGAAAGGGGCATACGCTAAGTTGGTTGAGAGTAAGGACGAAGAAGAGAAACGGGTAAACAAGAAAGAGTACAAGCTAGCTAGGAAGGAGGCTAAGTCAGCTGTCACGGCAGCTAAGACAACCGTTTTTGAGAGCTTGTATGTAGGGTTACAGGGGAAAGGAGGGGAGAAAAACTTGTTTAGACTCGCTAAGGCTAGGGAGAGGAAGGGTCGTGACCTCGACCAGGTGAGGTGCATTAAGGGGGAGGACGGTAGAGTGTTGGTGGAGGACGGCCACATTAAGGATAGATGGCAGTCGTACTTTCACAGGCTCTTGAATGACGAAGGGGATAGAGCCATTGTGTTAGGGGAATTGGAGCACTCAGAGGAGTGTCGGGATTTTGGTTACTGTAGACGTTTTAAGGTAGAAGAGGTTAGAGAGGCTGTTCGCAGGATGCGAAGGGGTAGGGCGACGGG